>JACXSJ010001413.1:0-93833 GCA_014851325.1 Pentalonia nigronervosa
TAACTGCGCTACTCAGTGGACTCTCTCACTTTACCCGATCACGGGAGAGGTGAGACAGGCGACCGAGCCGGCCGTGCACGTTTACGTACGAACCGAAGGCAAAAGCCGAGACTTACCTCGATAACGTTTTACCACGGGTCCGTGACGACGAGTGACGGAGTGAAACTCATATGTTAGTATTTCCATTGTGATAAAAACCTATAATAATTATTGTAAATATAAATTTGCATTTGTTGTCCGCGTTTTATCCTCATATTTTACACAACACCTGCAATTATGATAGGACAACAACAATCATCAATTTAAGCCGTCGCAGCCAGTTTCGATCGTAATGCGTGTTATCAAATTATATTTTATCGACGTAATTCGATATTTACGTTCGTCGTCGTCGTCGTCGTCGTTGAAGAGCAGCCGGTTGTCGCCCGCGCAAATCGCGAGCATTCGCGGCTCACTGTTTTAACATCGTTTTTACGTGTCTCGTCCGATAAATCGTTATGCTATAAAATAATATGCGAAATTATCAATATTTCAACGACATCGATTACACACAGTAATACGACTGCTACAGCGATGTTATCGCGTTTTCAGAATTTTTACGACCGGCAACGAGCTGCAGCTGCCGTGTCGGGGCGTCACGCGATCGAGTGCGCGACGGGTTATTCGATAATATAACGCGATATATTATATTATTATTATATTATACCCACGTACCTGTCTAGAATAATAGTAACATGCAGATCGGTCGGTTTGCGTAAGAACATAAAAACAGCGGTCCACCGACGGCAGGCGATCCCGAGCACGCGTAGAGATCCGATGACGATATAATATATTATACCGTACATAGCGGTAATTTTCGACTTTTGGATTTGACGTCGTCTGCGCACGAGCACTCGAAACGATCTCGGTCCGGCGTCAGACCGATCTAGATAAAAAAAAAATAAATAAATAAAAATTATGTCGGCCGAGTGCTAGTGCTCTTATGGCGGTGGCTGGAACTGCAGCAGGCGACTTGCAACGGTTGCCGGTAATTGAAGTCGGTACGATGACAATAATAATAGTAATGTAATATATAATATATAATATGCAAATGGCCGACTAATTGAACCGCGGCGGTCCTTTGCTGGGGATCGCGCCCGTCGGTGGTTTTACGCGCGCGCGCGCGGACGAACAGAAGCCGGTCGGAAGTATTATTATGATAATATATTATGTGTATTACGTGTATGTGAACGGCGACGACGACAATAATTACATCGGGATCTCGATACACTTGTATATGTATATAAATGCATATAGTTAGGAGGTACCTGTACTTATATAACAGAGATACGCATAGTTTTATATTATATCATGTGTACGCGCACACACATATATAGACGAATAAACGAACACCGGCGGCGGCGGCGGCGGAAAACAATGGGATCGTCGGCGCCTTTGAGAGACTTGAGGGGGCCCCCGCCGGAATGCCATATTTATCTCTGGCGGCCGCCACGATATTTATAATATCGCCAAGGTGACGCGACGGCGACGGGGCCGACAATTCGGTGCATTCCGTCCGGTGACACGACTCCGCCATTATAACCGGCCGGCCCCGGCAGCATCAGCAGGCCCAGCGGAGCGGTCCGATTGATGCACGCGATGCATTTTTGCATTTTATTCGTACATTAAATGCAATTGTTTCGTTGCTCGTCGCAGTCCGCCGCAATAATGGTCGTTGTCGTCGTCCGCGCCATTACACCCTCCCCCCCCTCACCACCACAGCCGTCGAAGTCGCCGCCGCCGCCGCCGCCGCCGCCACCACCACCACCACCACCCGCTAGCCGAGACAGGACCGAGACACGCCGACGGGACGATCGTCGATCTATAGCGTGATTTATCGATACCTGAACCGATGCTATATGTGCCTAGGTATGTATAATATTGTAATATAGAGCTGGTCGGATGCTTTGCGTTTACCGTGTTACGCGCGACCGGGTAACGATTCAATTTTTCGATCGAAAACAACACTTGTCGTGACAGTGTATTCGTTTTTTTTAGCATATATAATATTTCGACTCTCGTCTCCGCACCGCACGTCCCATATACAATCGTTGTGCACAGTAATGACATACAAAACGTCGTCGATATATTTTATACGATTCCGATATCAAATTATTTCGAGCTGTCGATAATACACATCACCACCTGCTGCGCGATTATCCATCCGCGGTAAAAAGTCGTGTAGACATATATATATATAGAATGCGCGTAGTCTGTGGCTCCAGGATTCATATATTATAATACGTAATACACCGATATTATTACACTCATATTTATATACCCATAATCTATATATATATCAAATACTACGTGTATTTATATGCGTATTATACGCGGTTGCATGCGTCGAACGTATCGGTCCAATTAAAATCGCAGAGTACTTAATATAGAAGAAATGACAGTTCTTCAAATAATTATCGTTGTACAGATATTTATTTTCACTCGTATCCAATGTAATAATTATTTTGTAGAAACGTTTCACTTCGTGCCAGTTACTGCGGAATACTATATCCGGACGCCAGCGATCTCCCTACAGCACAAGACAGAAATATTTTATCGTCACCGATCTTCCTAATCGTAGTAATAATAATAACGTAAAATATGTAAATATCAATATAAAACAGCAGCAAACGCGCAATTAGGCGTTAAGAAGTAAATAAATCAAAAACGAGTGAATTACTCAGCTCTATATATATATACGATGCAATAATGATATAGCTATAACGACAATTTCCGTTTTCGGGAAGTCGCGAGTCCGCAAGTCAGTCCGATATTATAATATGACGTTATGTGGCTACTCAGCTGTTATTCGAGTGTGACAATTTAGTGATACACACGTGAGCATCGAGAGAGAAAAACTATGACTTCTGCAGCTTCCCGTATCTCGATAGAGACCGGCCGACGTGGCGAGCAGCTATTGTGACGGTCGTCGTGAATCGAGTACGCATGAATACTGTACGCAACAATAATATTATTATTATTATACGCTCAACATAATAATATATAATATAAAATAATATACGCGGACGGCAGTACGGCTGAGTGAAAAAAAAACACGGAGAAACGCACGCGCGTTTCCTGGAGATCTATATGCGCGGACGTCCGCGACGTGTCGGGCCGACAGAATGTTTTTTTCTCTCGCTGAAAGAAATCGGGTTGGCCGCCGCACAAAAGAAGAACGCGGTCCCGTCCAAAAAGTCACTGCAACAAGCAGGAGCCGAGCTCTCCTTTCAATTTCAAAACGTGACGTCTGCAATAATGACCCACAAACGCGCGGGGCACACTTCGTCGGCCGGGCCATTGTCTCGGGATAACACCTCGTTTCGTCAATCTCTGAATCTCGACACGAAATCGGTGGCACCGCGAGACTCACGGGTTAAATCTCCTCATTCATTCTCCTACATTCCTCCACCGCCGCTACCTCTCGGTCACCGTGCCCGACGACTGTAAAAGCTATACAGCACGTCCACTCTGTATAATAATATATAATAATAATCATAATATACTCATATTACACACTCACACCGCATGCAGCGCGACCGTAGTGTGGACTATTGTAAACAAGAGTGGTGGTGTGTGCGCTATACGTGTGCACCTATTTTTTTTTCCCATTTATCTCTCATCTCGCGGGGCCGAATCTAACAAGCGCGTACTATGTACATTAGGCACGCACGAGCCGCGTCCGCATCAACAATGCATTACGATTTCCCTCCCGACACCCAATCACCCACCTACAAACCCACCCACCCCGCACGACCGTCATTCACGCACCACGTCGACGGCCGTCGTCGTCGTCGTCGTCGTCTTGGCTCCCGAACGGTTCTACCGGCTAATTACGTTTAGTGACGGGCGACGAGAGGAGGGGGGTTCACGCTCGTGTCCGCGAGACTGGCGGAAAAACGGCCGACAGCAGACTATATAATATAATATTATAATAGCAGACTCGAGATGTTAGATGCTGTGAAATACTATATATATATATATATAGGTACCTACAGATATTATTATAATATATATATACCTAGGAAGGTAAGTCGACAAGCACACGAAATAATATAGTATATTATATTATATTATTATTTTACAACCGCGGCGAATCGCGTTCGGCGATCGTCGATATTATAATATACAAAACCGTTTTGAGATCCGACTATATTATACCTGTATAACATTATATATTATAATGTATAATATATAACACATTATTCGATACGATGTACCATATACTATAATAGGTACGCGTTATAATATAAATATAATATGCATACGCCTCCATATCATCTTATATATATATAGTACGGCGATGATACGCGCTCACGACGTTACGAAACGATTTCGTTAATTACGTGTATCCATATGTACCGCAACTGATGATAATAATTAACGTAAACGTGCAGCATTTCGTTGTAGCCACAGTTTTAAACGATTTTTTTTTCCTATCACACGAAAATCGTACAATTTAAAAGTTAAAACGAGGCTCAATAACAATCACCGCTTCGATCATCAAAATCATATAATATAATATTCTTCTATACACTACCTTATTTCTATTTGCTTACACACACGTCTTTCCAAAGCTGCAGACATTTCTGGAAATCGAATCAAGTCTTTAATCATTTTATTCTGTCTACTATAATAATATATATAATTTGTAATTGATTATTCTCGTTGTTGTTTTTTTAATGGTTTTTTTTTTAAGGTTACCTACATTTATACATTATACATAGATACTATTCTAACCTCTTTATTAATTTTGATGTGCGTATTATATTATGCTTCCCTCGCTTTCTTTTTTCTATTTAGGTATATCATCAATGTCTCAATGACATTAACATAATACATATATATATATATATATATATTGTTATTATGATTGTTATCCATGTTTCAAAAAGATTTGTTACACAGTTTAATTTTGTATAGGATTTAATGGAGTCGATGATCCGCGTACGCGTTTTCGTAATAGTTATACCCCCGTTGTAATAACGTATTATAAGCACACTACTACTTTTTTTTAAAATTTATTTCCATATTTGTTTGCTTTAATCCTTTGAAGGGATCATCGTTCTATGGCCGCAAATACGTGCGTAATACAACGTGACGACATAACGTGTACTATATTAAAAACGAACGCGGCCGCCGAATATTTCACCCTGAGTTTTACATTTTCCATTTTTGTTGACCATATGAATATGTTTAAATATATTGAGTAATCCCGGGAATGATTCCGCGTAATGAGATGAGACATTCATACTATGACTATTGTTTCGAACGAGCGAGGTCGCTCGGGGACGTTTTCGAGCCGGTGCGGCGTGGGCCCAGAGATTGACGCGAAGTGACCTTGTCCCTAGCCTTATACGCCGGTACCATACAAAATGTTGTATTATAATATTACAACTATACGTACGTCGTCCTGTTTACGGCTACTTGAATTAATACCGCGTAAAATGGCCTCGAGCAGCGTGTGAATAAAAAAAAAAAATCGACACTGCAACGTTATTGCAGTACAATAATGCGTTTACCGGCTCGATACATAATATTATATTATGTTACCATTATTAATAATTATATTATTTATATTTATCAGTACCACACTGGACGGTGCAAAACGTATTCAAGTACCTACGCATAATATAAGTACTAAACGCGTCGGGTTTTCGTAATAATGTCATATTTGTACAATGTGTACAATGTGCATATCATTTTATACTTATCATACATTATGCATAAAAGCCAATACTAAATTTTTGTAGTAATAATAACCTTGCCACACATACACGTATTAAAAAACCCTACCTTACCTTCCCCCCACAATTCCATAGGTTAATGGCCTTAGTTGTCGAAGCCTTAACCCCCTCCCAAAAAAAAGCCAATACTTCCTAGAACCATACGCGGTATACAAATGGAACCGCGGTAACGACTCGCTACTGCGTCAATTTTTTAACGCACTGGTCCAATCTTGCTATCGACTTAAAAGAAATAGACGGAACTTTTGCCCCGACGACTGGGAGGCGTGGTCGTGCCAGATGGATTAAGAGAGATAGCATGAGTGTTATTGCATAAGAGTGAGAAAAGTAAAAATGTTGTTCCGAGAACAGCCAATTATATAGTGTTCGTTCAATTTCTCAATTTCTTTCAATTTTTTAAATGATAAGTCTGATCTTCATAACAAGCTCCGCCTTACATACATGTACGCGTTATTATACGTCCTAATGTTTCGCCTATTTCTATAAGTCTGTGTAGTGTGCATTTATCGACGCCGCTGCGGCGTGTGCGGTCCTCGCTCGCTAGACCACCGATTTAATTATTATATTACTATCGATCGTATAATGACTACGGCAAGCATAAAGCGTACCAAAGACTACGGGACGGAGTGAAAAATCAAAACGAAAAATGTAACTGGAAACGACGCGGAATCTCGCTCGATATACTTGTGTGCGTATCGTGAGAGCATATAATATAATGCATTATATATATATATATATAGTATAGGGAAAAAAACGGAGACGGAATACGTTCTCGATACGAGCACACACGCTCGCGCGTACACGTCCAGAGACCAATATCGTTGTATAATAATAATGCGTACGGGTTTGTCCATTGTTCTGGTGGCTATTGGTGATTGTGCGGCGGCGACAATATACACGCCAGTATTATATTATTATTATTATTATTATATATACGTGCGGCAGACACTATCATACGTACATACATACATAAACATATATATGTGTGTAATATATACACGTACACTATACACCTATATATACGCGTACTGGCGTACGTACCCCGTGGCCGCCGAGGCGGTACTCATTTCCAAACGGTAGCGGCACGTCCTTCTATTGTTTGGCCGCCGCCGCCGCCGCCGACCGATCGTCGTCGGGCGCGCGGGTATTGTCCTCGGATCTTCTCATCCTCTCCGAGACGGTGACACGGACTTGATTTGCGTCCGTCTCTCCGATGTACTTTTATATTGTGTGTGGATATTATTCGCGCGGCGGTCGTCAAGCGAGACCGAGGAAAACCGCGTGTATCTACATATATGTGTAGATGTGTATAATATATACGGGATGCATAAGCGTGCAACATTTTATCTCGGAAAATCGACGAATCGCAGGCAGTATAATTATTGCCACCGCCGTTCGTAGTCCTGGAAAATAAATCGAAGATTTACGAAAATCGTTAGTTTTTTTTCCAATCATAGTGTGCTATTTGAGAGAGAACCAGATCTTGTTTTTTTTTTTTTTCTGTCAGTGGAGTTTTGAAAAAAAATGTAACAATTTTTATCGGTTGTCGGGAGGTTTTGGTAAGAGATTGCGTGCGGAAGGAATGCGCCACCACCAACGAACCGTGCGATCTACCGTGCACGCCTAGATAGGATGCGATAATATTAATATTATAATATATAGATATATATATATGCACCATGTGGGTATACTAATACGCGTACCAACGTATCTAGTACGTACCAGCTATATCTAGGAACGCGAATAGGTTTTTTATTTTGTTTTGTTTTTTATGGGTGCTCCGGTTATGTATTACGAGCGGTTTTCACGTGATTCGGAAAACGACATAATAATGATGTGAAAAATGAAATATTATACAATACCTAATATTAATATAGTCTCACGCGGAATATACGCATGTCACGTACCGCGTGAGTATAAATCGCCATGTTGCGGAGTTGTACAACGATTATATATCGTTATTATAATATAACAATATTATACGTGTAATCGTCACGATATCATGTAGATGCCTACCTACTATTGAATATTGATAGACTTTTCTATTATAATAGCCGGTCGTCAGCGCGTTATATAATAATAATAATATGTCGAACCGAAATTAGTTGTGTCCGACGTCACCGCAAACGCGCATTGTTCGACGACGGTCGTGCGTCCGTCTCTTGGACCACTGCTGCAAATCTGGCGACTGTCGGCCTCCCGCGCTGGAGTACTACGCATTGTGGGAAGTGGACTGGAAATGTCATTAATTCGACGAACACGTATCGCGACTCGTGATGGACACCGGACAGTTCCGTTATCGCATCAGTACATAATAATATATGAGTACAGTTTTCGGAAGCAACAGACGATTTGATAGAGCGCGCGGATACCTCTACTTTATAATAATAATATATGAATTATTTGCACTGCGGTCGTAGGACGCGACGCGACGGTTGCCTTGCATAATTTTTTTATATCATGACTGTAACACGGAATAAAGTAGGTGCCTACGAGCCTATTCAAAACGGAAATAATCGACAAATAATTGTTTCCCGAATCGGCGGCCTGGTTTTGTCACGGAGACCTTACATACCCATCCACTTAAATATCGGAAAAATATTATACTCCTCCGGCCGACGTATCGACGACGTGAGAGCGCGTATATCGAATCAGGTATCTATACGCGTACGAGACGCGAAACGAACCGTTTCCATCCAAATGCGAATATAAATTGACTCGTGCCCACGTAGGTACCTATATAATATATGTGTAGAGTAGTAATAATAATAAGCAGTAGCATACGCGATCGACTTGGCGAGATTATCGTTTTAATTGGAACTATAACGGCGGACAAGACCACGGTGGCTTTTGCTTGGGTCCGGACGGTATAATAATAATAATAATAATAATAATAATAATAATAATATAATCGACCGTGGTATAATAATATTCACGTCACCGTAATCAAAGACAATGTACCTAAGATGCTGTAGGTACCTCTACCTGTGTAATAAAAATAATATATATTTTAATAATAACCCGTGTCAAATCTTATCTAAATATATTCAAGCACAAAGTCTCTTTTACGGAATCTTACAGAAAAGAGCAAATCATCATTTAAATGTACTTTCGCATTTTCCTACGTATCGTTCGGTCTTATAATTATTTAGTTAACCCGTATGCATTTACAAGCTACAGTTACAACAATTGGGCCGTTATGAAGACTATATAATATTGTATTTGACAACGCATTTAAACAATCAAAAACTGAAAGGCGCCTCGACAGAACACTCAATATCCTCTATAAATACAATAATAGAATAAAATACGTTCAATATGTATGATTACGTGTTTTTTCGGACTTATAATGTAAATCATAATATTGTGTCGTTCGATTTTTCCAGATTCGCCATTGGACCTGTCCATGTCACTACTCTCTCGGGCATTCGGCACGTCTTCCGCGTCGTCGGCGTCTTCCCCGCCCAGCGGACTGGACACAGACGAGCGCAAGTCGCTGTCCGACGAATCGTCTTCGGCCAATTCTTTGTCTGGTGACACAGCATCGCTGGACCACAACGTGAACATGATCGTGTGCAACACGACTCCGGTGAAACCGAGACCGTTCCGCGGCGAGCGCACCCTGTTGCCGTGCGAGGTGTGCCGCAAAGCTTTCGACCGACCGTCGTTGCTCAAGAGACACATGCGCACCCACACCGGTACGTTTATAGAGATCATTATGTACCGCGGTGCACTTCATTCAATTTAAATACCACCACAATAATTTTCTCGATAAATTTTCACGGTTTCGTAAAATTCTATATCGCGGTTTTAATTTTCCCCGCCGGTTTTCCGCGGAATGTCTGATGCATTTTGCGGCTGTTAAATATATGATATGATTTATAACTATTCTAGCACCAGATTTCTATTCGTATTTAATATAATAAATATATTAAACTTTCGTTTAACATTAAACGCGCGCATATTTTAATATAAACCGTGTAAAATAAACTTTTTTGTTTAGCCAAATGTTGTTTACCATGATATTATTTAATATGCCGATCGTTTTTAACTGGCGACAAAATGTCGTACTTGTGACGATTTAGAGGCGATTGGAAAATACATATGTGCTGCAGTAGGTACTTTATACATAGATATAATATATTTTATATAAGACGCATATATTATTATATGTTTATACTGTTATGTATATATTTTACCGGTGATTCTATGAGAAAACCTACTAGCGGTCTGTACATTGCCGACGCCAATGTAAATATATTATATATAATATAATATATTAATATTAACGTATACATATAATAATATTTCCATAAAATGTCGCGTTATTATATGCATATATTATTATTGATGTGCATTTAATGTAATAAGTAATAATAACCTATATTACGTTTATATAATAAAAATGTGATCAGGAGATAATTTCGCGTTCGATCGAAAAAAAAAAATGCCACAGAAAGTTTACTGCAACAGCAACTTAATGGTATACTAGTGCGCGACTGGTCCATAAACATCAGCGATTACGATATTATATACGACGCTCTCACTGGCTCTCCGCGCGGTTATTTCCCCGAGACCGGATGACGGTGTTTTTCTTCTCCCTATTTAAATTTTAATATTATATCTATCTCGTTCTCATATTCGATTCCCACGGTCCATCGCTCGAATCTAAATATATCGCCACGCGGATCCAGCTGTTGACCGACATCCGCACGCTGATTTAACACCCCATACCTATAATATAGCGTACCTACCTATACGCATAGGCTTGAACACAGGGTAAACCAGTTAAACCGTGGCTCGTGGCGTTTTGTACGACTTTTATTCATCCTATGAGGCTTTATTTAACATTTAAGCTACAAATAGTTCAAATTCTAACCCATCATGAGGATGAGGTACGAACAAATTTAGAGGTAACCATAGTGAAATAAACCAATCACAAATCGTGATATTTCTATTATCACTGCCGTTCAATGCGTTCGAGATCGATCATAATAGTGATAATATTATATTTTTATTCCAAAGCGTGCATTCTACCGGGAGTTTTTTTTTCTGAGGAGGGGATTTTTGTTAAAGCCAGTCCATGGGAAAGCAGCCCATTTTCTTCGTGGCACACCCCATACCAAATTCCTATGCATGCCTACGCTTATATACGTATGGTGTAAAAAATCTTTTCTTAGGGTGTTGTAATATACCATGGTATACATTTTCTGATGCAGGTGAAAAGCCGCACGTTTGCGCGGTATGCAACAAGGGTTTCTCGACGTCGAGCTCGTTGAACACTCACCGACGAATCCACAGCGGCGAAAAACCGCACCAGTGCGGCGTCTGCGGAAAACGGTTTACGGCCAGTTCAAATCTCTACTATCACCGAATGACTCACATCAAGGTAAGCCAAGTTGGCATTTTTGTTATTTTTAAATTGAAAAAATATATATTTTTATATTCCATCCGCGCATACACACAATATATTATGTCGGGAATATTAATCTATGGGAAATAATTGTAAAACAAAAAAAAAAATCTTTATTTTTTGATAGTGGCTTAACGATGTTTAGATAGATACGTATGATATTCAATAGTAATATTATATGCATATTATACGTATACATAGTCTGCAGCAGAGCATAAATTACCCAGTTCGGCCACTATTATAGAAGGCCAATAAAACCAGACCGTTGACCTCTTATTATAATGACGTCTTATATACGACGAACCAACACATGAAATTGTTCACGACAGATTTTTTTTCTCCAAATATTACACACCCATTAAAATCGTTTATTATAGCATATTATAATCATTTTTCCCCGGCATGTTTATTTAAATTTGGCTTTTAACTGTAACTGATGATCCTCCCCTCACCCTCAAATATGAATTTTGATTTACAAATTGACCGTCATAGATAGAAAAAATTTCTGTGAATAATATTATAAAATTCCAATAAAAAAAAAAACTTTGCAGTTTTAAAACACATGCGATTTTGATATCGTTTCAATCAAAATATTGTGTTTAGTCTTTATAGCATAAATTTTTAATACTTTATTATAAAATATGCTTCCGAATAAATAAATGTACGAACCGCGACGAGTGCTTATCTATATATTATGTATACTTACGCGTTTTAAACATGTATACCTATAACAGTATAACAGTTATATTATCGTCATTTTTTTACACATATATATATATATTATATCATGTATTTTCATACATTATTATATACCTGTTACTAACACCAATGAAAATATTGATAAAAATGCGATAATCAATCATTATATTCGAACGGTGGCGGCTCACGGTAGAATCGAGTTACACTATTACGTTTTTAAGAGTCTCGTCGTATACATGCATAATAATAATCGTATTATTAACATACCCATAAACCGTCGGCCGATTAACAACTAAACCGTCGTGACTGTAATACAAGAGAGGGCTAAAGACAGGATCCACACTACTTCGGTCGGCCGTGTGTGTTCGTGTGTGTACTGTATTTTATATATACGACGTTTTTAATGTTCCAAGACTCACGCAAGATTATGGGTCTTTAATAATACGTCTGAACCAGTCTATGGGGCATATAGATTATTATTATCTCTGCGCGCGGCGGATTGGTTAGTGTGTGTGTATAGATTTTTTTTTCAAACTCAAATAATTATTATACACGGAATTAAAATTAAAATCGTGTGGAACACGTAACACCGAGCTACTTATTTGTGGCTGGATCTCCGCGCTCGGAGATGGTGTCCGGATACTGGTGGTTTAATTTCGTGTTTTTTCTTTTTTTATTATTATTATTATTATTATGTGCTCGCAATTTAAAAAAAAAACATAGTATATTATATTAGTATAATAAACCAGAATGGTTTTTAATATTTCGATCAATTTTGTCGTAAACACGAAGGAAAAAGTGGTTTCCGACGTGACCCGAACATTTATATTATTAGATATATTATATTATTATAGGTAGTGTGCATTTGGTTATATATAGCTTAAATTTGGAACCAAAAATCTTCTCGTCTAACCGGTTGGAGGCGATAGGACTACGTATATTATATATAGTTGCTGCACTCATACACACTCGTCGCGGGATCGATTGCGATTCTGTTCATGTGTGTTTATTATAGAATATACATTGTAGATATATATTATATATAAATATCATTAGACATAACAACGCGTGAGATCACCCGACGTGTGATTATTTTCTCAAAATTGTAGGTATAGGTATGATATTATATCGATCGAATATTATTTAGTTATAATGACGAGTGACGACAGCGTCATGTTTATGGTTCTACTCGTGGTGGATCATTGCCTATAGTGGCGAGTTCGTTATTTTATTTTATTTTTTATATAACGCTCGGAAATAATAAATACATCTAAGCTAGCAGACTATATGATGAGGAACAGTGGGAGAGAAGGTATATGTGGATTTTACAACCCTAATTGAAATTTGTCCAACCGTATTAATGATTCAAATAATTAACCAATTTAAAAAACTAACTTTATTCCATAAATTCTAAACATATTCGGGTATTATATGTGGGGTAATCTTAAATTCGTCCCGTGTAGATACCCAATCGCGAACTAAAATATATACTGCAAGGTCGACTTACAACTGGAGCGCCGCAGTCATTACAGTTATAATATATAGTGTTGTGCTGTGTGTATACATCGATGCAAATACCTGCACGTATCTATACCTATTAATCATCGTAATATTATATTAAGTGGAAAATAGTTCAAGTAGGAACGTTGAAAAGATTATTTGTGGTTGAAGCTATCATCACTTCTATTAAACAAGAAAACGATCGAAATAATATAACACTCCACAGTTCACATCATATATTTAGTTGTCTATCAATGGTCTCAAACAAAATTTTCGTAACTCAACACAATTATTACCCACATATATTTTAAGTCGTTCCAAGGAACAATGATCGTACGTATTCTTCAGAAACACTTTCCCAGGCAAAACAAATAGTCATACATCTCATCAGCCGCTCGGTGTGCAAAAGAAAAAACAAAACAAAAAAAACGTAGACCAATCGAATGGAATAATTAAATCATGTAAAATCCGTCAAACATCCAACACCGTCAAACGGGTTGATCGAGAATCATTGAGAATCGTACGGTGCATTTGTATTATATCGCACGCGTCGAGCAAAGTGCCTGCACCGAGACAATCGAAAAACGCTGAGCACCATTAATATGTGTGTTATTATTATTGTACCGCGGTAATGGTTACTATAGCTATAATACTTCGACTCCGCGAATTCTGGTCTCGCGGTCCATAAATTATTATTGTTATAATCGCGTTACAATATTATGTACAAGCGGGGATAAGGGGGGGGGAACACCGGACTCGGAGGCGACGACGGCAGATGTGTCGACAGTGCATTACATTATTATTGTACGCAATATATTATACAATATATAAATGCGCCTTGGACACGCAACGCGCGATGATAAAATATAATGCGAACGGCACACCACACGACTCCGCGTCAACAATAATAACGACGACACGACGATGTATTTTTGCGATCGGTGCCATGAAAAAACGGTGATAATTATTATGATGTTATTGATTGTGCGGTGGGCACGCGCGGCGATAATAAGAACCGTCGAAGGACACCACGATCCGACTGCAAAGACGATGATATAGGATAGGTATTGGCGACAGTGAATTATCGCACTCCCATCCCTCTCCAATTGGCGATTGATAGGAACATTCAACAGATTAAGTGATTCTGTGATTCGCTTCTTCAAATTTCGACTTCATCACGTCACTACGGTACTTTATACAAAAAATATCCATCTGCCTAATGATTCGCATAGAAAAGAAAGCCAAAATATTTAATATCTGTAACGTCACGATGTAGGACAGTTCTCGAATGCCATACAACGACTAGCCAATAAGGTAATAAGTACTTGAAAACATGGCACTTGGACTTAGAAATTTGAAAAATCGGGTAATCGAATAGATTCAAAGCATATACAAACGGGAATCATGCTTAAAAAAAAAACACTATAATAATGTACACTGCGGGTAGTCGGGATCGCAATCGATACCTTAATCATTATTATGTCGTAATGCGCTTTTCGAAAATCGATTGGCACAACGTGTTGCAGTGCACTTGTGCGCCGCGCGGTCAGAGTGCCGGACGGTCGGTGCACCTATAAAAATATGATCGTCCCCGTGTGCACCACACCGATGTGGCGGCGGCAGTGGCGTTTCTTCTCCCGCCGCAACAGGTAATACCGCACCGCACCCACCCGCCGGCGACGTCGGTTATCCGCCGTGGGAACTCTGCACACACACACACACACACACACACATGTATACGATGTTATCCGGACCGTATCGCGTCTTATCGTCATCACGTATCTCCGTCGTATATTATATTCGGGTGCAGACCACGGTTGTGTTTCGCTCGTGGCCGGGAGGGCAGCTGATGACCAGCACACGACCGCGTTTCTTCGGTATTTATGAGGTAGGTATATATTATCGACCATATACCGCGTGTCTACACGTTCAACTGTGCAGCAGTGCAACCATCAGTGCATCATCTCCTCCGGTCCCATCACACGCAATACCGCGTTCGGCGATATCAATAACAATAATAATAATAATAATAATAATAAATAATATTATGTACCTACGTCATATACCTCTATACAACCGTTAGTACTGCTGTTGCACGTTGCACATAACCACAGCGTATACACTACGAAATCTGATCTATAGGAATCTATAGGAAAAAAATTCCAACCATGAGTAATCCGATCACGGCAAATATATATATTGCAAATAGATGGTGCATTATGGAAAGCATATATAGTATGTATACCAACCACCTATAATAGCGATCATATATTATATAATCTTATGCGGAGATCGACGCCGCGGAAATTCAGTGTGATGGGAGGGGTCGAGGCTATTTGCGATTATTTATAGCCGCGAACCGGTATATATCATTTTCAAACGTCGACCGTTTTAAAACCGTGGAGTGAATAGCAAGAAAAAAATGTATTCCGATATCGCGTCACCGTGGGGTCGTCGTCTGGGTTGTCGGTTTATCAAATTTGTGACCGGTCGCAGAGCGCTTGCCGTGACCACGAACACGTATTATTTTATCAGGTGATTATCATAAAGGTACGACTTCGTATATGGCGGTGATAATCGATTTAATTTCCGGAAACTATATACAACCGGACGTCTTGCTGGCGCTTATGTCGCGGGCGGGGGTGCGAAGGATGTACGACTATATCGAGGGTTCTGAGTCGACGTCCGTGACGGCCGAAGCCCGAAGGGTCGTATATCGTGTGATGTAGTTCCTATACGTCCTCCGCATTATATTTTACTGAAGAACGACATTCCGCGCGTCACCGACGATCAGATAATAGTGTAACAACAACAACCATAATATACGTTTGCCGGGCCGCCTACCCATAATGTACATATTAAATATAATTAATATGTTGTACGATGTACATGTGTACGGTTGTAGGTATACAGCAGTGTCGAGGTCGTTGTCAAAAACCAGCCAACCGAAATACACTTATACACATACCTATATATACATAATAATGCGTGTAATAATATATAATATTATAACTTGTACCTACGTAAGACGCGTCGCGGGAAAAGAAAACGAGACCACATGACTTCCTGTATGGGTCTTCGAGTGAATAAACGCGCGGCAGTGCGGCACACGGTAGCCATTGATGAAAGCGCATTGTAGTCAACCTACCCTCGTCCCGACTCGGTGCCCGAACGACGCCTTAGCGGGGGCGGCGGTGAGACCTAAACAAGAGGCGTTTTTCAAGAAACAAAAAGTTGCAAAATCATCGTCGTCTATCGTGTCTATATGTGCAGCAGTGCTGTCGTCGTCGTCGTGTCGAGTGCTCCTGTAGCAGACGGGTCCATTAAGAAAGAGGAAGAAGTGTACAACCAAAATATTCGTGTGTATATATATATATATATATATATATATATATATATATATATATATATATATATATATATGTATAGATATAATATATACGTGCTGAGGCAGTCAGAAAAAAACACTAATGACCGGCTTGCGGTCCAGAGGAAATCGTAATTTGACGGCGGCGGGCGGAGCGCGTGCCACATAAACGCGGGCGCGCGCGCTCGACAGACGAAACCGATTGAATTGAAAACTATTATATTATTTATTCTATTCGAACAACTACAATCGTAAGCTGCTGCGTCGGACTGCGGTCGTGTGCGTATAAAACTATATGTACCTAGGTACTATATATATACACGCGTATGCATAAGGCGGCGGGGGTAGGGATGAGACGAGGTAACAAAACGTTTCCTGCGTTAATGCGGCATAGCGTCTCTACGGGAGTTTTTAATCTTTATAATACATACGTTGATAATAAAAAAATTATAATAATACAGGTATGCCTGCATTATATTTATACAACATTTTTGCGGTCTTTACAAGTACAATACGTCCGTTGACAGCACAGGAGGAAACGTAATGCGGAGTCGTTGAAAAGTATACCCATAAGAAATCGTTAATTTCTCGCCATTCGTTTCTATACCCGACATATTACCCGTCATACTCGTATATTGTAATACAAGTACAATCTACCAATAACACACGTTATACGCTGTCGCTTAAAGCCTCTCTGCAAGTTACAGGTTAGCGTCTCTCCACAGCATAATTCACCCGAGTTTGCATTAAGTATCACATGTCGTTTAAACAAATATAAAAGTAAAGTTATATATATTTTATATTTACCTATAATTGAATAAATATTATGATCGTAATTTACAAGCGCGACAACAAAGGTCGAGCTGTCTCCATATAAATATTATTATCCCTACGTAATTATAACCATACTATGTGTATAAATAATATTTATATTTTTACTATACCTTATTACCTCAATTTATTAGATTCTTTACCACATCGGTCAAACATGAAATTTGATCACAATCAAATTCAGTTAAAACGTGTGGGCTCCCGATTCTCTGTGCAATGTAGTAGGTAGATTTATATTAATATGCGCTGTATGGACGATTATCATACATTTACCGGAAACCAGATCGATATATTATTATTATATTTATAAAAAATATATTAATACCACGGGTATTTTTTATTTTTTCTTGATAATTTGTTTTATGTTTTTTTTTTTTTTATTTTGCCAACAAACCGTTTGAATATGAAATATCGATTTTGTGAGTACTTGGACATTTTTATGTACGGCCACAGATGTCTCGAACTCACTGCAATGAAATTTGATTTTTATATTGAGCACATACTATTATTATCTTTATGGGCTGCTCCAAGAGTGGTTTATCCGGAATTGAACAATTTCAACCGACAATACGATATATACTTTAATAATGTAGTAGCCGACTGTATCATATATATATATATATATACATTATATGTTTATATATAATATCATACCTAGCTGACACGCATATTTTTGTCAGGTGCACCTCGGAGAGCAATATTGTTATAAGTTCGTATTATTATTTCTTTATTTTTTTGTCAGCCAACTGTCGCGCAACAATACCAAAGAAAAAAAGCAATTACATCACGTGCGTGTTATTTTTTTAAGGAAATGACTGTGTATCGTGTGCACTCCTATATGTATATGTGCTGGG
Source organism: Pentalonia nigronervosa (assembly GCA_014851325.1). Classification (NCBI taxonomy): domain Eukaryota; kingdom Metazoa; phylum Arthropoda; class Insecta; order Hemiptera; family Aphididae; genus Pentalonia; species Pentalonia nigronervosa. Next base: position 18,448 of record JACXSJ010001413.1, read on the forward strand.
CGTTTGAAGAGCAATTTCCTATTTCACAAAACCATATGGCGTTCCCTTGTGTGTGTGTGTATGTGTATGTGTGTGTGTGTGTGTGCGTCTTGGCCGGGGCGCTGGCGGCGGATCGTAACAATTGCTATTATCTTATTCTTCTACTTCCCTTCGACAATAAAAAAGGGTTTCTGACAGACCGGAACCCCGTGAAAAAAAACACATACTCCTTGGACACGGTCCGAGAAACAATTCTCACAACACCCCCATCCTCTGCAAGCGAGACGATCGGCGACGGCGAAGTGGAAGACGAGACGTGCGCGCGAACGGATTGCCGATTTATACAAATATACAAATTAATATTTATATGTAGGTACGGAGAGCACTATAGCGCATATATATATATATATATAATTTAATATCGGAAACCTATGGTCATTGGGCACATTTTCGCCGTACCTAATATATCGTTTTATATTTATACGTTCATATATATGCGTGTTGCGTAATTTATATTATATTATTCTAAATAATAATGTATGCGAGAAAAAAACATCGGCTGTGATGTTTCGATCTCGTTAAAAAGCAAAAAAACCCGTTTACAGCCGATGAATAAAATTCAATGTGCTCCGCATTTTCATTCCTCCAAATCCTTCGGTTTTCGTCTGCTGCATGTGCACAAGTGTACCTATAATATATATTGCCAATATCACATGAGAACATTATCGTTCCGTCCTAATATATATTATTATATTATAGTATATACGTGCCAATAATATTATATAATATATATATATATATATATATAAGTAGACACCCACCTACCATATTTATCAAATTAAATAATAATATATTCTCTGGTAATCTTGTTCGCACGACACGAATGACCGATCGCGGTATAAAATAATTTGCATTTTTTTCTCAGCCACTTCGAATCGTTTACGCGGCGTTTGATATTTTTAATCAAACGCGTGGCTGACGGCGACGATAACGATTAGAGACTGTACATTAATATACGCATGAGTAATATGTATGTTATTTTTCTGCGAAAACAGCAAGCGACCAGTTTTTTTCTTCTCTCTTTTCTTTCCCTCCTCGGCGATCCCATACAAGATTTACCATAAATCCGAATTTAAAACATCCATCACTCGACGAAATAATTGATACGCAATATGTAACAAACAATAATAGGTAATAATAATAATTAATATTATAAAACCTTTATAGTTGTGACCAATATGATAGACTATAGAAACGGCGCGGGGTGCTAAGCCTTGGCGCTACAGTTCATACCGACATGATATTATTATCATTTAATATAAACGAAGTAATTTCTAGTGTACAGTATAATAATCAATATTGACAACCGGTAAAATTATTATTTCGACAATCGCGATTTGTCTGTACGGACATCGTGTTTATATATAATATATGCGTTATGTGTAATAAAATATGTAACATTGTGGCGGTGGCGGTGGCGATAGTCTGCGCTGTATACATTATAATATTATAATAATAATAATACATTATACGTACGCCATATATAGGTACTCCACGAAGGCTCACGCGGCCGATCAGAATTGATTATTATTATGATCATTATTGTACAGCGGCCTAATAGTGAAAACATGTCGGATCAGCTCCCATTTGGTGTTGCAGTGCCCGTCGTCGTATTGATCGTTTTACAATGGGAACAATGGTCTTGCGAAGGGTTCTCGCAGAAGTCGTTTTCAATATGATTATCATTATTATTATTATTTGAGAAAGACGCGCGGTCTGTACGGTTTCTTTGTGGCTCCCTCTTAGCTCCCCGTCCGCCCCATATATGAAAGGAAAACATTATTATTATTATTATTATTATTATTACTATACATATATAGTATGTATACATTGTTCGCCTTTTGTGCACAGCTCACACCCTTATATATATATACCATCACACGTACAAATATATACATGTGGATATGTATATATATATTATATTGATCGAATAATTACCGGGCAAGTCACAATTATTAAATTATTATTACAGTACCTATACGTGCGTGTATATACATATATATTATAGTATAGTACTGTAGGTATTCGCCTTGTGTTGTGTGGACGGGAAGAGTCGGTGGCGGTGGCGGCGGCGGCGGACAGGTGGCGTACCCTTACGATTCGTTCCGACAGTCGTCGTCAGTAGAGTACTATATTCATATTATGAACATCGTGTTTATCTCTTATATAATACGATGTGCTTGCGTATATAATATCGTTGTACGAACGTATTATGCTCAGCTATATATCGTCTCGTCCCCGCGCGTTTTCTTCATTAACAGGCGGCGGTCCGTTATGCTTAAAGGCGGCCAGGATTACTATAATATATATATATACATATGTACAATAATAATATTATACACGCGGGGTCCCGTCAAACAGTATATTTGGGTCAGACATCCATTAGGACCAAATGCGCCCCGGCATCATTCCACACCCAATTCCCTCAAGTTACGTCTGTTTCAATCAAATTACATGCGTCCCATATGGATGGTGATGATGATTATATGATGGCGATGTTGATGATGATAATAATGATGACGAAGATGATGACGCGCACCTAACCGAATGTACTAAAAACGCTTTTAAATAACTAAACGTGCATATTGTATACACACGCACAAATTCTAACACACGGAAGCTGTGTATATAAGATAAATATACCTATTATAGCATAGTAAATTTGTAATTTCCCTACGTCGACGATGTGGCACTATACAAGGCACTGTTATTAAAGTGTTTACCATATAATATACAACACATTATTATATAATACAATATTATTTATACGCGTAAATATCTATAGGTACACCTAATAAGAATATACACCGATAAAATATATTTTGTTGCTATTGTATATAGTTTCGTGTCAAAAAAAAAAATGGAAATCTTTTTCGACTGTGTATACAATATCATCTAATAACCTAATAACGAAAATACGTGATTGTTAATATTATATATAACGCAGGACGTTTAGCTTCGTATGATGAGCTTCAATTGAAATCATCCGTCGCAAATACAATGTGGACGATTGATGATAATATATAATATGGAGAATAACATATGCGTTATAGTTATTTTATATAGGATTAATTAAACAAGCTACATCGCTATCAGGTACACATATCTACTTAGGTACAACGGGTACCGAGATATATAGCTGTATACATTTATATATTTATGCAATATAGAAGACTTTATTATATTATTTAACCTCGGCAATGACAAAATCCTGTAGCAGACTATATATTGGACCATCAAATCGACGACTCGTATCGTTGCAAAACAATCGATATTAGTGGTACCTATATACCTGCTATTGGGTACTCCTCATTAGTAAAAAAAAAGAAGAAACGCGTCATTGTATTGTTGGGCAAAAAAAATTTCAAAAAACCAGACCCGGAGACTTTAACGATGGGCTGTGACTGCTGCAATGACTTCGCATGCACGGTTCCGTCTCTCTGCGTATAATGTTCATATATATATATATATATATATATACATTATACATGGGTAATTTATATAATTTATTGCACGATATACCTCGTCGTGTACCATTCAGACCCCGAATCAATCGAGAGGTTTTTTTCCCTCGTCCGTATAATATAATATATGTAATATAACATCAAGCCATATGTATATACCTTCTATACACACACACATATATATATATATACGATGTTTAATATACTTAAACCTCCGGTAGCCCGGCGATACCCATCGTCGTCGTCGTCGTCAATGGACGGCAGCCGGTTTGGTCGGGTGGTTCACGTGAACCGTGCATATATATTATATACATATAGGATATCCACTCTCGCACACATTCGTGTTCTATTCGTCGTATATATTCGTAATATACACGCGTGGATCGCGTGCAGCACGAAATAGTGGGGAAACGTGTACATATAATAATATAATGAAATATACCTATATTATATTGGTATTGGTATATATAAAGTCGATCGAAACGTCCGATTATTTGAGATTGGTCTTGGCCGCGAAGTGAGCTCGAGCGCGCGCGCAATAACTATATATAGAGATTATATAATAGATAGATAGAATTTGAACATTTTCCGTCTGGCGAATAATAATATATTAATATTATATAATAAAATACGCATTGTATCACAAAATCGTCGTGGAAATCACGTCCTGGGTGATTTTCCCAGGTCACAAGTGTTCACCGCGTGGTGATATATCGAAATAATACTAAGTAAACCTATAACCCCAGCGTTAATAATTATTATTATAATATTATTGTTTTTTTTTTTTTTTCATATTTTATTTCGCGTTGTGTTTGTTATTAATTTATTATAAAGCGTGTATAACGCGTACAAATCATTGTATTATATATATATATATATATATATGATATATTATGTACGCTCGTCGGAATAATATAAATATTGTAATATACGCTCCGCGTGACGTGCACGGAAACCGGTACGCGGCGATGGAAACACGCAAGTGCCCGCGACGTTTCGCGCTGCAGACTCCCCTAGGCCGGATGACCGGTGCAGCGGCCGCGGCGGCTGCTGCTGCTGCTGGTGCTGCTATTCTATACGGCCATCGGGTCCGTGTCGTGCGGACCTCTAGCGCGACCTTGGCGTGCGCCGAACAGGTGCCGACTTAGCTATCCTCCTCCTCCCCCCCCTCACCCACGGCCTATCGGCAGACTCCTCCCGAAATGACTTTTTCCCCGTCTTCGCGCGCGATCACGCGCTTCCCGACAGTCAGCCGAATACCTATTTATAATAATCGTATAATACGCGGACGATATAATATAATTTAATATTATATACCTCTGCCGCCGCGCAAATACCTTCCTAGCCGTGTATGCTGCATAAATATTATAATATATGTAACATATGTATTTATGTAAATAATAACGCGCGCTGTTTAAATAATTGTATTCGGGTTTTCGTCTGCGTCGCGCCGTTCGCTGCAGTGTTTGTCAGGTTTTGCGTTTATCGTCAAAAACTGTCTACGCGCGGTATAATTTAATATTGTATGTACCTAATCGCAGGACCGCGCGTGTTTGGTTCTCTATAATATCTATTAGGTACCTACCATGTATATTTATTTTAGGCTTCAGGCCGTGGCCGAAATTTCGTTTTTCCTCCCGGCCGTGTATATTTACGATATTACACACCTACATAATATTACTCGTCTTTATATACAACGACCGGGGGGAACAGGTGCCCGGTAGAAGACGAAAAAAATTACATTTGTTGTCCGATCATAATAATATAGTGTGAACGCAGTATGTTGAGAGAACAAATAAATAATTATACGGCGATGGTTTCGCGTCGTGATGTGTGCACGTGCGCGTGCCTTATGCTTGTAGGCTACGATCTGCAATGACTTTTATAAAAAGATCGTCAATGGGCATTCTGGGGTAATTATACCGCGGACCAAAACGCGCCGAAATCGGTACATCTCGAGTGTTTATTTTATGACGCCATTTGAATTCTATACAATACGCTAAAATAGTTAGTAATTAAGTTTAGCTTCCCTCCCCTCCCCCTTTCAATCTAATCTCGCTCCCGACTGCAAATGAATAGACGCATTAAAATAATAATAATATAAGAAAACGCGGCCGCTTCGCAGTATTATTTTTTAATCTGCACAGCTCATAGGCTTATTAAACCTCAACGTGATTGTTCGAGAAGGTTTACTTCGGCGTATTTGTATATCATCCACAGACGCCGCGAAACACGTATTATTATTATTATTATATTATTATATAGTATAACGTTACGGCAATATAGTGAGATGTACGTTTTACGCGCGCGATCGACTGTAATGTGAGACACGCAAAAGTGCAGAACGATGTATACCCAGCTGTATTATATATTATGGTAGCTATCATATATTTTAATAGATTATTTTATCCACTAAACCTTAAAATAAATCATTTCGGAACAAACCGTACCTACCTGTTTACCTGTTGTATATACCTATAGGTAGGTTTATAAACAGTGAACACTTACAACGAACGTTATGATACCGCACAAATAAATGCTGCCGTTATGGTTTTTATATAATAGGTGTGTGTGTGTGTATAAAAGTAATATTATATTATTATTTATTATTATTTGTCCGACCCGGAATGACTGCGGCGCCCGTGGACGCGTCGATGGTCATCGTCTTTCCTCGCGATTCACATATTATATTAAACACTACGATGTTGATGGTTTTTAATTTTTTATCGTCTGTTTTTTTTTCTCCTACGGATCAATTGCAATTACGTACACCCGTGACATTATTATGATAATATGCCCAACCCAAAGTCCGGTGGCTCGGTGTTTACGATTCGAAATCGACGTATATATTAAAATAATAAATCGCGCAATATATATATCAGTATAATATAATAATAATGCGTATAGTGGTCGTCGGCGGCGATCGGTTTTTACGACCCAGACAGTATAGAAAACGGTTATTTCATATATTTAACGTCCTCGTTGAAAACTCAATTAAAACCGTCCGTGTAAACGACCGCAACACCGCCCGCTGGACTATATATATTATATACCTACCAGCAATGTTACAGTATAATAATATAATACGTGTACGAAAAAATATTTAAAAAATAGGATATAATTGTATATACGTGCGGCTGGTTAAATCGACACGTTATCATAAGCAATATCAATATTATCAATATTATTATTATTGCTATTATTATAACAATGTCGTGTGCTCGTTTGCAGGAGAAACCGCACAAGTGCACACTGTGTGCCAAGTCGTTCCCGACGCCCGGTGATCTGAAATCTCACATGTACGTGCACAACGGATCGTGGCCTTTCAAGTGTCACATTTGTAACAGAGGATTCAGCAAACACACGAATCTGAAAAATCACTTGTTCCTGCACACCGGTAAGTGAGTTGTAGTTTGTTTTTATTACACGTTTCGGTACTTATATAGAGTACCTATATTATTATTACCTGTTAAATATTGGTCGTATGTTTATTGTTTCGCGCGCGTAAATAGTTGATGTTCACATATGAGTGATGATTAATACATTATATAAACACGCCGATACTAAAATATTATAATATAAACGAGATACGACTATTATAGTGTCAACTACCTGCACAGTATTAAAATAGCGTAAACGTTTAATTGCTCACTTCTGCAGATGACGTGTTCACCTAATTTAAATCGATGGTAATAATAATAATCGACCTATAATAGGATTAAAAGTTATAAAACCCATAAATATGGTACTGTCTATGCATAAAAAATACCGTTTAGCCGCACCTAGGTATTAAGTACTGGGTGATATTTTTTTTAACGAGAGACAGTAAATGACTTCGTAATTAGCATTTTAATAATTTTTGAAAAAAAAATCTATTTTATATTTTACAGACTAATCGTTTAGACTGCATTAAAATAATCACCTTAAATATGAGTCAATCGTTTTTTTTTTTTTTATTGAGTTTTTAACAAAATAATAATTACAACACAATTATTAAAGAACCAAACCGTTATTGTTATAATATATTTTTTGAGGTTCTGAAAATATTGCATATAACAGACTCACAATATACGTATATATATTTAATACACACCACTTTGCTATATAGTCGTCATCGTCGTCAGATATATTATAATATTATATTATTATTAATAATATGCACCTATTGCACCTGTACTAACATTAGGACGAATATTGCCCCCGTACATACTGGTCGTATAAAAATATTTTCATTATGTCAGAGGACCGTATGCCGAAGGCAATCGGTATTTTTATTACGATCATTATTATCATTTTTTTTTTTTTTTATTTCTCGTCGACTTGACGGTCGCTACACGCATATATAGTGTATACTTATAACGTACCTATATATACACCGTGCCACGTTGTCCAGGTAGGCGATCGTCTCCGCCGTCGTCGCCGGATGGACGGGATTTCGGGGATCTGATGTTTTTTTTTATTTTTATATCTCTTTAATCCCGCGCGTTAATGGAATTCGTGTTTTCGCCTCCCATCGCACATACACATACAAGCGGCCTCGACAGAAGCATGTATAGAGACTCCTCCATACGTATATACACACACACATACACGTGTATATACAACGTAGGTGGGAAGGTATTAGGTAGACAGGTATAGACGGTATAGGTACTTGGTACATGTACATATATTTATGAGCGAGTGTGTCTATGCTTCGGGGCTACCCCGAAGTGATACCAGGTATACGCCGCCACCGCCGTAGTTTTTTATAATATTATTACGGTGGCGGCAACAGTAGCTCGAGCTGCAGCGCTCGTCGATATAATGTACATACATGTATGTACATCATTATATAGGTACACACAATATGAAACATGACGCGGAGGCTCTCGCGGGATACTGTAGATAGAAGTATAATGGTAGATAGATAGATAAAGAGAAAGAGAGACAGTGAGTGAGAGATGCACTTTCGAACGTGCGTGGTATCAGCTACCGGACTTTGATACTATTATTAACGCGCTTGTTGGTCGTATTAATATTTTTTTTTTATTATTATTATTATTGACTCTACCAGTTTGTGGGGGTATAAGTCAGTTACAGACGACTACTACAACATACGTATAATATGATGTTTTAAATGTATAACATACATTCTTAGAATATAATTTACGTCACATAATGGAGACGAGTGTATAATGCTGCACTTGTATCTGTACTAACAAGACACAACGTGTGACGCGTGATCGCTGCACCGCATACATTATAATATCGGTGCAGTTAATTTAGGCACGTTCCCTATACTTCCGTCATCGCTTAAAATAGGAGGGTACGATGGGGTGGGTTTATTATAGGGTAGACCAAGGCGATATCTCTCTTATGGTCTTATCTGCAATCGTGAACGTCATAATATTACATCACCAGGCAATAAAATGATCATAATATATCCGTGCGAAAATCTCGAAACGACCTGTACAACTATTGTTTTTATGAAAACTAGTTAAATGTAATTCATTTATGTAATGATGTTTTTACAGCTGAGCACTATTGGCAAATTACACTATTCGTGTAATAGGCTGCAATATGAGTACAGCATATTTGTATTTTGTACACATCATATATTATAATATGTACCTACCTAAATAACCAACTATTTATGTTTAACCGCGAGTTATTAAAAATTATTCTGACGCCCTTGAGGCTTTGATATTATACTTAGTTTTTTTTTTTTAATATTATAATTCATACTCGCATAAATAAAAACAACGTTTTTAAATTGTATTTAATCATAACACATTAAGTGTTACGCTGGAAACTATATTATAAACTATAATAATGTTGTATAGGTAGCGAGAAATTGTTTTCGTTTCAATATGATCTTTAAAAAATACTCAATCTAATTTATTTTTTGTACGTTATAAATTATAATATTATATTTCGTAGAATGAATATTGATCTATATAATATAACCTATAGTTACTGCCGCGATTAATATTATATTTACACAACGTTTATACGTACACACCACCGTCGTAATGGTAAACGTTTTTTTTTTATTTAATTTTTCGATCAACAACCATCACGATTTAGCATAAACCTGTGGTATTAATTAAATTAATATTGTATGCTCATTACGACGTTTTAATAGAGTCATACACGCGTCTCGCATCGATTTCATTGTACTTATTTATATTTATATAAATTATATTGTAACAAGCGGACATACCTGTACCTATTGCTTCCACGACAGCTGCTACTGCCTCGAGTGTTATTAGGTTATTTCTTCATATTATTATTATTTCTTTATCGCGGGCGGTATTGGCATGAAAAATGTATGTATGTAATAATAGATTCGATAAATAACACAAATCCATATACGAAGGCCTTAGAATAATAGGCGCATTTCCTGCGCGTAATATTTGTATAATAATAATAATATGTACATTATACACGTAAATAGGTACAATAATGTATTAATATAATATATGGTTTAATACGTCTAATCATACGTTCGAAACATTGCAACCATTTTTACAACAGTCGTTATTGTTTTTTTTTAATTTCTTATTATTATTTATTGGGTAACGAGTTATTATTATTATCACATTATATAGGCGCGTGCCTGCGGCCTGTGTGGTTGACAAGTCGGAATGCGACACGGCGCGCCAACAATTATATTGTATATTACTATTAGTTTCACATAATTCATAAGTATAACCTATAACTTGTAAGTATTGAGTAAAGGTATACGCGTGTAATATCTTTACATATATGGTACACACGACGTCGCTGCAGTCGGTATCTATGTATAAATATATTGTTAAGTATTCGTATCACAGCGGGTATATGTTGGTAATCGTAACACTTGCAGCTTGATGCGTTTGAGTTTACAATTATAATATTATGTGTGCACGTATTGATAATTTTTTCGATTAGCGCAATTTTTTTTCGCCATAACATAGTCGCCCTCCGGCCACTGCGACGTTGTGTACACATTTTATGTACCCATAATTGTTGTGGGTACAAGCGTTACGCACCATATGTATCTAATGTACCTATATTATATGCAGAAGTTTAGACCTTGACACTGGTGTAGTGCAAACAGGCGCGTGTCAGCTTTCGAGGGCACGCCGGTAACATTTATACCTGTACATAATCATATTATATTATATACTGTAATGTTGTCCGACTGCTGCGCGCTATATAAAGTGTACGTAATAGCTTTGGCGTTTTGCGATCAAACCCGTTCTTGAACTTGGACGAAGAATTACGAGTTGTACCTTACTCGGTCTCGCTCGTATTTTGAAATCGAATTTCAATACGCCGCAAACATGATACCTATATATATATATATATATATATATATCATTAATCCATACGTAAAATACCTATTACAATTGCTATTGTTTGGGTAAGGGCTATTATAAAGCCTATACGAGTAATATTTTCAGGTGTGAGCCAGTCGGAGCTATAGTTGGTTAATGTTTATTTTGTGAAGCATTTTACTAGGTTCAGTTGGGCCATTCGATTTATGATCTCGTTTTAATTTTATTTTTACCCTTTTGTTTGGTGGTATTACTATTAGGAATATAGGTACTCGAAATCCCGTTTACACTGCGAATATTATATTTCTGGTATTTTCAACATTAATTAACCGGCGTATTTCATGAATAGGCATCGGGCTTGTCGAAATGCCAAAATGATTTCTATATATGCGAACAACCGACCGATTTTAATGCCGTGTTGTGCTTATTATACTGCCCATTTGTTTGGCGGGAATACACAACGTAGTATATATACAATCATTATCACCGTATTTGTCTCATAAAATGAAGACTTCCACAAACGTTCGTGAGACACGCGCATTTATATCCGTACTAAATAAATTAAGCCGTTAACGGTTGTCTTTTACTTGTTTTTCCTGAATAAAATATAGTTTATTCGCTTACGAGCATTACTGGCAGCAGGACTATAAAACCCAACCAGTTTCGTAATTAATAAAACAAAAATATAAATAATACTCACTAAAAACACTAAAATATAATATTGTTTTAATAGTTAAAACGACAATTCAATTTAATTTATTGTCCTCTTAATTCCTCGGAGACCTACTTGAAAAGTAGAACGTTGTCACTAAAACAATAATATTATAATGCGTCTGAATACAAAATAATAATGTTAGATAGATATTTTAATCGAGTCGATTGACTTTTATTGCAGATTAATTATACATCGATATTACATATACGATTGCCACGGCATAAAAATGCGTAGGTATTCATCTATCTTGTCTATGACTAATATATTTTTATATAAGTAGTGTGACGAAATTCACCTGCACGCGCAGTCGTGTAATTATAAATGCGAAATTAAATTAATCAAATATACAGTGGGTATATACATTATATTATTACATAATGTGAATATTTGATTTCGCTAGCCAACAATGTGTTTATCAATATAATAAAATAAAAACAGTACTGTCTTCACAAGTTTACATGGTGTATTGATTCAATCTTTAAACACTAAATATGTAAAATATTATTTTGTTTAAAATATATACCTATGAAGTGTTTTACTGTACGCTGCGCAGTAATCTAACCGTTATAAAGTGCAGTTCAATACAATAATATGCGCGACTGGCAACTATTATTATAACCGTATAATATATATTTTATAGCTACTGGTAGTATATAAACGCGGCGATCATTATATCTTACGTTTAAAATATATTTTTACTTTTTTTTTATAACTAATTACGGCAAATGATGTGTTTGAGTAAATGTGAGTCGGACTTTAATTTTGCTTTAATTTCAAACGCTGTTCCCCGCCCCCCGTGGATAATACCGTCACAGTGATAATATATAACCATATTATACATATTATATTTGGTCCGTGACTTTCGGTTCGATTGCGCCACCCTAAATACAGCGATACGTAATATATAATATGCACTTAATATAATATTATTATACAGAGTTCTCTGTTTCAATTTACTTAATGATGTTCTTTGATTAAAAAAAAAAAAAAAAAGGAGAAGAAAAACACGGTCCACAACCGCTCGACGGCTGCAACTCGGTTATATATACCTGACGGGAGCGCGACCGTATCCCGCCGCCGTCAACAATGTACTCGATCCCCCCCGCCGCTGAGGTGGCACTCCTGCCGTAAATCGTGTAATTCCTTCTAAACGTTCCCCCGGAGAAACGCGAGAAAAAAGAATAATAATATAATAAAAACGCCGAGCGAAAAGGTGTCTACAAGATCATTAATCTCGCAAACACCTCCGCGACTCCAAACGTTGCACCGCACCGCAACCTGGTGCCGGTATCACAATATTATTACGTATTATGTTATACCCACTACAGGTATATATATATATAATATAGTTAATTCATCTTCGTACGAACCATATTACGCACATTATTATATTATTGTAGTACGCCCGCGGTAAACCGCGTTGATATCATTTTGGTGTCGGCCGATTTTTTAAACACGAAATGAAACTGTTATTATCATTATTGCATGCGCCGACGTCGGCATTCGATTATAGAGACAACGCACGTAAAAGTATAAAATATATTTTAAATGTTTATAACAGTCTAATATGAAATCTCTATAGCTGGTACAGTCTCGCACGCGTGGCATAACAAGGCGTCCCGAATTTTGAATTACTCGTATTTTCGAGCTGTGCAGATATATAGCAATTAATTTTGAATTACACAAAAACGTCACGATGACGTTCACTCCGAATTCTGTTTTTTAGAAATAAGTAAGCGGAAGCTTCGGCTATATTATGCTTAGATGAGAGTTACCGCAGTTTCCGTATATTGTACGTAATTGAAAATAATACAGCACTGGTCATTCATTATTTTTATTTTATTTTTTTAATGTTTGGCTTTTTAAGATTTTTATGATCTTCATATTTGTTATTATAATATTGTCAATGAATAATAATAATATATTATGTGTATTCAGCGTGAACGTAGATAATTATACAAAATAATATAACGATCGGCCGTAGTCTGTAGTAACTAAATCTATAAGGATCCTAGTAAAATCAAAATAAAGTGTCCTAAAACGTTATTTTATTGTTTTTGTGTAAAATCAGCGACGGTGGCGGCAACTACAATGGTACCTAAAAAAAAAAAAAAATAATAACGCAACCCACAAGTGCAAAAAAAATTACCTTTTTATCAAATTACCAACCCATATATGATGCGCAAATAAATTATCACTTACACATTTAATGTTTAATAATTTAATTTAAACAATTTGGCATTGTTTTAATATTATATTATCGTTTTACTTTGTACATTATACGAATAACGTAATATTATAAATTATAATATTATAAGAAGCCCGCGCCGCAGCCCAGGAGTGACTACCACCGCTGCAGAACGTGCACCTATGATAATATATAATATGATTAAATTATGCGTCCGAACGCGCTATATGTGTTCATTTAAACCGATTTGTATGCTTTCGAGATAAACAGATTTAGGTTTAGATCGGTTTTTTCCCCTTTAGAACGACCAATTCTCATTATACGCATATATACATATTACACACACACACATACACGTATATATATATATATATTATATAAAGCATCTCAATTAAAAATGAAACCGCGTGTGTGACGTGTGAGAGAATGTAAGTATAATGTCCCACGGATTTCTCGTAATCTGGAATCGGAATATCAACGTATACGATTAAGATGATTAAAAACGAGCGTATCATTAACAAATTATCGTTTCGACGAATGAATATAAGGTATGAGAAGAAAAAAAAAGCAGTGAGTAACAGACCGACGTTTGACACGTATATTTTTCATATTATAATATGTGTATTCTCATACGTTTTATACATAGCGACAGTGAAGAAATACTAGGTTTCCACGCTGAACTTTAACATTTTGAGATTTCTTTCGTATAGATACACTTTACGATAACGGAAAATATATGTTGGTAATTTCTTTTTTCATCAAAATCTCCACCGAAGCCCCAATATTATTATTTAATTTAAAAGTGTAATTGTATGACAGTATCGTGCGTATAATAATTGTATTACATGATACATACAGAACGATAGATTCTCAAAAAGCTGAATAAAAAACATAAAAAAAATACGATTAAAATTCCTATTACATATACTATTTTATTGTGTACAAATCTGCTCTGTTATAGAACCATTAGGATATGGTCTATAAAATGTTTACAACTATAACTAAAAATTCATCTGCATCAAATATTTAAAAACGTTTTAAAAATTATATAAATTTGTGAATTTCGTACCTAGGTAGGCTATAATTTGTAACCTTGTATTTACTTGGCATTTGTGCGGTCCCCACACCTCCGAAATTCTGGTCCACCGGTCCGATCCAAACCCCTTTCATCATCACTCAACACACTTAATTTTTACCTTTTATAAGATCATGTCGTGCGAGTATTCCGGGTATAGATATTGTATGATAGCAACAATAATAACAACTACGATTCACAGCAATTGTATTATAGTTTTAATAATATAATAATTTAAACAAGAGCTCAGCCTCAAAAACGTTTTAATAATAATAATAATAATAATATGTGCGTACTATGCGTTATTAGTCGGTCGGTGACGACGATGAATTACAACCGGTTTACAGGTTATAATATTATTATTTCCCATTAGCCCGAACCGTGATGCCGCTACCTTCCGCGCAAGTCCACCGGCCGTCACCTGTAATATCGCTGAACTTGAAACTCGTCCGTTCGCCACCGTATGCGCCTGTATATATACATGAATATATACTATATATATATATATATATATATGATAACAATATAATATATTAATAATATTATCAGTCCGTATACGAATAGGCTGTATAATAACAATATACAGGTATGCACAAGCCAATACAAAATGTATGTATAACTACTAAACTATAGGTGCTGTACCTATATATATATATATAAATAATGCAAGTATTAGTAAATATATTGTAACACATATCATTAAACACGACCGTAAATCCTACCGGGCACATTTCCATAATATTATACACGCACACACCGTACGCAGTTCTGTATCATATTATATATCTGTATAATATATATTCTTGTTTATGTGCGTATATATATATATATAGTGGATATGATATTATTATAATATACGTTTTCGTGGGAAAATCTACGCGTAGGCGCCATCACATTTATGATATTTTTACACCAAATTAATTAAATAAATACAAATCGAATATCCATTTTTTTTTATCGGTCGTGTCACCGCCGCGCAAGTTTTTTTTTTTTATTATTCGTTTTAATGTTTTTATTTTAGGTTTTTTTTTTTACTACTGCTCGCGTATACAGGTACATAAAACCATATATACCGTTCTCGCGAGACGCGCATATATTATTATTATTACGGAGAGGGGGGGACGAAGACGAGGAAGAAACTCGTTTTATATAACTTCTTTTTTTCCTACACGCGCGCATGTGTGCGTTTGCGTTATAAAATTCACAGAGTTTATTTTCGTAATCATCGTCGCCCGTCCTACGATATAATATTATAATGTTATAATAATGTCATCGCCACGCCGTTTGTGTCGAGTTCGCTATAAGCGCTTTACATATTGTAAATTATATAATATTATCATACAGAGCGCGCTCGCATGAAAATAAATAATATTGTAATAGTTCTGCTCTGCTTTACCTCCACGTTTATATCGATTTCCGTCTTTAATTTTATCACATCAGCACTTATTCGTAGGTATAAAAATAATAATATGATGCCGCTACACACGCGCGACCTACTTGCGACTTGTTTTGTTATTATTTGTCGGAAAATCTGATAGTTTTACCACTTTTGACACTGATCGACGACAACGACGCAAGCGGTTGGTTCGTCACACCAATCAGTCGTCACGGCGAGACGGCGGCCGCCGCATCGCATTGTTGTTTTATTCGTCCGGGTAAAACAGATTATAACGTCTATAAAAAAAAAGAAGGAATCATTGTTATTTCGGGGTGTTTGTGGATCACGGCGGCGGCACCGGCCGATCCGCTGCGTTTCATTCAAAAAATAAAAAATAATACGTCGGATGTTATTTTTCACCACGCACACACACTCGCGTATAATATTATTATTTTATATTATATATAGAATCCCACATTTCGACAATACCGTAATTTCTGGAACAAACAGATCACCGCGGCAGATGTTTCCGACACGAAACGTCATTATATCATGTATTATATACGATATTTATACGTAATAACCCGCCAAGACTAAAAAAAATTTCACGAAATTTGTACGGTTACCTACCGACAGGTAGTTATAATTTTTTTTTTTTTTTCTCGTTATACCCACCTATATTAAACACCCCTGTGACTCTGGGGAGGGTGCAGGAATCGCGTGCATGTAACATTGTGATCATAATATCATGTAATGTGTATAGCGACGGCGAATGGGTGCACCGGTGCAGCGTGGGTGTTATAACATTATGACGACGCGGTGAAAAAAAGTCTAACCTATATTATGTCGGTTGGAAAATTGCTGTACAGTGTATACGGTTACCGCCGTTGCGATGCGCATTATTGTACGCCCGAGTCGAAAAACGCGCACCTATGCAATTGTGTTATTTTATTATTATAGACACATTTATACAAGGACTCGGTCGGCCGTAGTACTGCACATCACAAAACGTGTAATATTATTATTGTTATGTGTCTATGTTGTACACGAGTCGCACAGCAGACGCGCGTGTGGGAGACTCCTCATCACATAATCGACAGTCGTGTCTTTTTGGGGGAGATGTGTACCTGCCTATATATGCCATATAATATACGTATTATGTGCGCGCATATCATACATAGGTACAGGCAACCGGATTTTTTCGCTTCGGGTAGTATTGTAGTTGTTCTTTTTGTCGTCGTTGTATTATCATCGCCGTCATAATCATCATCATCATCATCATCATCGTGTACCTACGATGTAGTGTATATAGTATGCCCGCGCGTTGGTATTATCATCGTGTGCACGGTTCACAATACGCGCGCGCGCGCGCACTATGACGTGATGGAAGTGTATTAGCCACGGCCATAAGACTATACGCGGACCGTGCGTCTTGTAATAATATAATAATAATTGAACGCGCCGCCACCTTTTTATAATAAAATAATAAACCACGGTGCAGCGTGTATTGTACCTTAAGGTGAGTATAATACTATACGTATATAGACACACACAAACATACCAACCAGTGCTTCCCTCGCACCCCCCCCCCCCTGGGAGCATTATTATTATTATTATTATTATATATACTACGACGACGGAGGCATTGATACGACGGCGTTGCCTCCGTGTGAGCGCTGTGCGCGCGTACATAATAATAATAATAATAATAATAATAATACCTATATAATATTATGATATGTACGTGTATACATTTCGTTATTTCGCCGCCGCCGGCAGTGTCGGCGGCGCGTTGCTTACCGTTTTAACCGGCGCCAAGACCGGAACGATTGTATAACGTGCAATAATAGTAATAATAATATATATTAAATGAAAAACATTGGCCGCACTTGCAGCACGTCGTCGCCTTGGCGGATCATCCGAATGTTATCATCATTATGTCGTTATTATAATATCATACTGTATATACTGCTGCAACTATATCGTCTTGAGACAAACGCGTTCGACGACCACCACAATATAATATAATAATAATTATAAAGCAACAATATGATATTATTATTGTGCGATCGTCTCCAGACGCCCTCAGGACGCGCGTATCGTAGGTACATCGTCTCACTCATCCTATCACGCACACACACTGTATAATAATAATAATACATATTAAAATATTATTATTTGTTGTAATTGTTATTGACATTAAGCGCTACCGTCGTCGGTTTGTCGTTGGCGTATAAGAAATTTAAAAAAATCAATATCATACATTAATCGATGAAACCGCCAGCGGTATTTCCATATACACATATGCATTATATTTAAGTGCGTGTGTATATGCGATTTCACGTGGGAACGTCGCGGTAGTCATTTGTCACCCGGGCTCTTATAGTCGCCCCGCAGGACACACATTACGGAATGCATTATAATATTCGAGCACTCGTCTGCAATGTGTGATAATATTGTGGTTAATCGTGCGTCGTCCTCGGTAACCGCGGTAACTTTACGAATCTTTACGCGCATCGATCAACGTTGACAGCAGTTTAACGTAGTGTAATACAAAGACTCTGGTTAAATTCACCGCGATTCTCCGTAAAAAAACAAAACGATCGTTATTTACCATATTATCATCACATATTGACGAATCCGTGTAAAAAATATATGACTGCTGTATAATTGTAATACAATTTATTATAATATTACCTCGAATCGAATGTACATTGATTATCATACTTACACACGAGACGCACTGCACTCTGCAAAAGACTCCATCTCGACGATCTCGCGTTAAGGGACCTAGCGAACAAGATCTATACCTAAACATATATGTATATCGCTGGATATCGATATTTTTTATGGATTCAATAGTTCATGTACCGTCTTTATAGTTTATTCCGGTCTAAATAATAATAACGTGACGATAGTTCCGGTCACTATACATTTATATATACCTACAAGCACACATCTATTATATTATATTAAACACAGATAAATTAACATTTATGGTGTACTTACCTACCTATTTTATATTGTATATATACACACACATACACACACACACACACACATATATATAAGGTTTTCCATGGCAATCATAATATACTGGCTATTATAATTCGTTATCCTCTCGGACACGGATATACGATGTATAGATATAGGTACCGACGTAACGGTACGTGGCTGTATATATAGATTTCGGAAAACGTTTCGCCGATGAAGAGGTCACATCGCGCGTCGAAACGAAGATCTGGTCGCGGACCATAAAACGATTTGATGTTTTCATCGGGTTACCGGTAGTATAAATTCGATATTTTACGGCCGCCATTACGCCGGTCATAACCATCATAATAATATATAGGTATGCGTCCGTGCAGGACCGGTCTAACGTTGGTTTTCTCTAAATTATATTATATATAATACGCCGTCTTTTCGACCGACCCTTTAGACAGCTTCTCTCTCGCTCTCTCTCTCTCTCTCTCTCTCTCTCTCTCTCTCTCTCTCTCTCTCTCTCTCTAATCTGTCCGTCTCCGGTATTTGGACGTTATATTATTGTTGCGCGAGTGCCCGTGATCTATACTAGCGAGCGACTGTGCATGGGAACCGTGCCGTAAACGTCAAAGACTCTGCCGAGTAGGATCATCATTGTAATGATATGCATTCGATTAAAACGAATAATAATAATATCAAACTACAACACTACACCGATGGTCATAATAATATGGCGAAACACATATTATTACGGAGACACGGGTGTCCGCGTCGCCCGGCTAGGAATTTCAGAACCACGCGCGCCGACAATGCTGATGGCCGCAGATCATCCGAGTCCGGTAAACCAGTTGACATGTCGATACCGTATTATTATAATATTGTTGTGACTACGCGATGCGGTCGTGTCTCTTCTTCCACCGCGCGCTTTCGGCCGCGGCTGCCGGCGGCACGTCGAGTAATCGAATCGGTCTGGCGTGCATTACTTGTCTGTGTATAGAGGTAGTTATGCGCGATCGTCGTACACGATTATCGTTCGGCGACGTCGACGAATCGCATTCTCGGCCGGATATCGTGTTTCGGTATTATACTCTGTCTGCGGTTCATAACGACCACCGTCTACCGCTACGTGTGTAAGGGATTGAAGCGCGGGAAGACTTGGAGACCGGCTACTGTAGGTATAGACGTTGTGATCGAAGTATAAATTTAGGGCTCGGATTTCAGTGCACTTGAATTTCTTTTACGAGATGCCTGGCCCGATGTTTTTCCAGCTAAACAACTTGTGTATTTTCATGCGCACTTATTACTATTCAATAAGAACAAGCTTTCTAGGGAATTTCTTAACAATTTTAATGGCTTTAAAGCATTTAAATATTTTTTTTTCTCTTATTTCTAAGAACAAGACAAAAAATGTTTGTTTCAGATTGAATCACACGATATATATACAAGAGCCAAAAAAATGTCATACGTTTTATTTATAATAAATTCAACATTGGTTAACCCATTTTTTTTTATAAAATATTTATTAACATAGGTATATAAGTACATTAAAATATTCTATATTCTTGTATATTATTAAAAATAAAAAGAAAAGATTATTCAAAGTGTATTTACAAGATTCATAAATAAATTTTTTATTACATTATTTAAGTATCAAAATACAAGTCCTAATTAAAATAAATATAATGTTTTATTTTTTTGTTATATTTTATTGCACAAATTAAAATAATCCCACTACAACAATTGCCCGCAGTGATAATATTTTGTTTATGTAAACTTCAAATAACTACTAACTCGAATTCGATGTTATATATTTTTTATGCTTACTTTTTACGTATTATACACACTCTTAAAGTAAATTGTATACGTATATTGTAGGTATTCATTTCAACTAGATATCAGTTGGTGCTATCGTTAACCCTCGCGTAGACCTCGGGCAGAGGTATACATAAATATAGTAAACAAATTGAATTTCGAAATCTTTTGACATTATGACAGTTTTTAGAGGTTTTACCGATACAGTGGTATAATATATTATATGAACAATGAATATTGGCGTTCGGATCCAAAATAAACAATAAACGTAAACCCTGAAGAGTACACAATAGTACCCTGTGTGTATATGTACCTCAGACCGGGATGACTTTTACAACGCGTTGGTACTTACATACATATTATATAATATAATTTATAATGCGCAGACGGGTTATCGAGGATTTTTCAGTACACCATCAGTGTTTGGTGATTGTAACTGCCATAATAATAATATGTACTATAACGACGTCGGTCGGGATGAGATTAGAAAAAAAGGTTGCTACTTTGATAGTTTTGATAGCGACGGATTATTGCAGTCGTATAACAGACTAACCAAACAAATGTATGCCGGCAGACATTTGCGCAGCGTTCCCTGGATTTAACACGGCGCTCCAGCAGTATTGTAAACCTATTATAGTGCACTCATATACAATTGCTCGTTAATATATATATATATATTATTATAATACAATAATATAACATATTATAATATATACCTGTTCGCGTGAACTCGGGCCTCGTTAAAATTCGGAAAGTTATGGCCTCTGTCGCGTCGCACTCACCACAGCCGCCGCGAAGTATCAGCTGCAAACTGCGAAGCGGTCGCGTGCCCTGAGCCGCCGCCGTCGCCGTCGCCGTCTTAATAGCGTTTTTATTTTAAATCGACGGGGAGACAGGTGAATAATAATAATATATCGTGTATATAAGTGAAGACGATTGCGCTGCGCCGGGGCAGGTGCCTTTGGTCGGCGATGGCGAGTGCAACTAGATTAGTATCTCTCGCTCTCTCCCCGTTGCACATATTATACGCGCGCTATCTTGTGCGGCCCGAACCGCTAGTTAAAAACGCGTCCGTCCACAATTATATACGGTCCTTCTTTTTAATTTTTTTTTGCCCCGTCTCCTGGATATTATTAGTTTTTTCTCCGCCGCCATTATTTATCTCTCGTTTTTCTCGGTACTTACATAAATAATATATAGGTACCTATATATATATATACATTACGTCATGTACACCGCTGGCTATTAGGCGACCGTATATATAAGCGACCGCCGCCGCAGCACCGTTGTCGTCTCTCTATCCGATGCAGTTTCAGATATTATTATAGCTAGGTAATATTATTATATATATTTATTTATGGGTAGTATATGTATACAGATACGCGCCGCACTCGTCGGTCGAATGAATTAACATTTTTTTTTCCCCCATTTTAACGATCTATACTCGTAGATACTGCAGCGGGTCGCACATCTTGTAATACGTATATTTAATAACAATATCACCTGCTCGGGTTGTAAAAACAAAACTGTATACGCTTGTACATAGCGAATCGTAATGATATCGCATCGGGTGAATAGGTCACCATTGTACAAGCGCGCGCGCGCACTATCGTGTTCCAACAAATATACGCATTAAATTATTATTATTTATAAGATATTATAATATACGTCCGGTATCACTAAAAAAAAAAATTGTGTATACATTTATATTTTTTCATTAATAAAAAGTACTACGCCTCTAATTGCTATGTGCAGCCTTTCACTGACGTAGTTATCGTTAGTGTATTATTAGGCGATCGAACGATTGAGAACGTTATACCTTTTTGGCCAAACAATTGAAAACATTTAAAACTAACAAAGAACTTACCACTGACCCAAAAAATAGCACGATTGAGAACGAATTTACGTGCGATGTTGCCATATCATTTTATTTATTTATTTTTTTTTTTGGTCAAACGATTGATTTTTAGTTTAGACACAGTTACGAGTTAATTATTGTTAGTTAAGAAAAATATTTTTATTTGAATTTTCAAAAATAAAATATAAGTGTAATAGTGAAAAATGTCATTAATAATAATAATAAACATTGTTAAAATAATTGTTTTATAATAATAAATGTACATAAATAAAATAAATAAATAAAAACATATGGGTACATGCCGTCTTATAAAGAAAAAATAGGTTTTTAAATATAGGTTTAACATACATTTGGAATCAATAGCTATCGTCATAATAATTAAAAACTTATAAAAATATGTATAAAAAATGTATTACATCATTGTAATGAGTTACCAAACTACATATGTAGGTATCAAGTTTAGCATTAGGTCTTCACCTTGTTTGAAAGTATAATTTGAATGTCGTTCTATTATATAGTGAATAGGAATATAAAATCGTCAAGCACAAAGTTGACACGACGACTGTAATGTCTAACCGTTATTCTCTCGTATCTAAGTTCAAGACAATAGTGTTAAGATTATTTTAGTTTCTAATAAAATCCGATGAAACCCCAACAAATCTAACAATAATAATTATTGTTCAATAACAACTATTAAATTTGTCAACGGCGTTGCAAGAAAAAAAAAAATTCGAGAGTTCTCAATCCGTTACCGTATTATTATTATTATACGCTGTGCACACATACCATAGGTAAATTAACTAAAACATAATTCCACTATAATAATACGTTATAAATTTTAAGAACCGGAACTCATATAAATACGAGTTTGATTAAATCAGAGCTGTATTTAGAATAATACTCTTTTAAAGGGTGTAGATAAAAAATTCTGTCTGCTCTCGACTTTAAATTTTAAGATTTACCAAAAGGCTTTTTAAAATTGACACTCCGGAATTTTCAACTATCGAACAAATAAAGTATAGTCGATTTTGAGTAAGATATTAAAATTATAACAAAAAAAAAAAATAAATAAATTGTTTTTTAAACATCCAACAATCTATGTATATAGCCGCATGGATTACAAAATGTTTATTTGCAAAAAAAATTAGTAAACATAAAAATAAAAAAAGGCCGAGCATATAGTTGACGCGACATCGTCTTGGCTGCTCACCACCCCATGCAATTACACTATTGTATCGGGTTATACCATTATTTTCAAGTATATAGGTACCGAATAGAATGTATACGCACAGGCATACATTACGTTCCCGTACTGGTAGCCGCCGCGTGTGTTATGCAAGACGCCCCAGCATGTTTATATATATATATATATATATAATAGTATATGTGGGTATACGGAATTCGGCGCCGCTCACGAAGTCGATATTATACAGACCAATATTGTTACGAATTACAATAATATTATAATTATATCGCTGTATTGTTTTTATGAGACTTCGATTCGAGGTCGGACGCGTTATTTTCGAAATACAACGAACCTCACTAATTAAAACAACCCACACGACTGTAGTATGGGTCGTATATGTTTATAAAACGTTATGTGTATAGGAGATCCGCGTGCTTCAGACCGGCTGCGAATCGCGACCTTACGAAACCTCGTGGCCGTATTTATAGTTTATACACGCACTATTCCGAATTATTGACTACGTAATACCGTATTCATCACTTTATTATTATCGTTATTGTGCACAATACATGTTTATATATATATTACAGTGTGTTATAATAATATACAATTGTCGTAATAATAATTGAATAATTGCGGTTTTCGGCGGTTGCCTGGTCGACGATATTGTCGAGCTTCCCAGTATTATAGTTCGCTGGGCGGGCGCAGTCGTATACAATATATCATAATATTATATCGGTACGCGCAAACGAACGACACTGTAAAATAGGTGTTCAAAAGTTTAACGCACAGAACATTATTATGCGCATAAATTACAGCCTAGTATATAATATTATACGTTCTGCTGTGACAGTATCACCCATGTATGTATAGGCAATTTGTCTCTGTTGCAGAAGTTAAACTGCAAACCCGTGGGTTGCGGAGTGCCCGCGCGATGATATAGTGGGTGGGTGTCTTATATTTCTCTTCGGTCGATAGGATGTTACGGGGGATCCATAAAAGTCATTTATGTATTTACTAAATTATTATTGCAATAAAAAATTCTCTGAAAAATACAAACAGCTGTACAGAAATTATATCGTTTATAATAAATTATATGATTCGGAATAGAAGAGTACTATATAGGTACTATGTAGACGCATATTGCACGTCGTACGTAAATACTAAATAACCAAATATAAAATCAGGATGTATTCTCCAATGGTTAAATCGAACTTAAGGGATCGTCATTGCAAGTATTATAATTTATAACATATCGGTGATATAATCATATCTTGATATCTAGTTTTTTTATTATTACGATTTAATAACAATATAAAATATGTATTGTAATGTGTAAAGTGTTTTTTTTTCTATTTAGCAGACACTCGCTCGGTCGAAATCGAACAATTAATGAAAAACGTGATAACTTCTGTTAATAAATTTGATATATATTATTATAACACGATCCGAATAGGTCCGAAAGATCCTCCTCCTATCGTGATACCGGGGCTACCGCGACCGCGGTCGACGTCTGCGGCGGGGCCTTCGTATTAATAAAGACGTGCCTATGTACAAAAAAAAAATATCTAAGGTAATACGGCAACGCGCGCAGTAGTAGAAAACCAACGGAATCAACGAACAAAATGTACCGACTTATACCTACGTACCTGCTGCTCTATTACAATAATAATAAGAGTTCGTGACCGGTAGTAATATACCGCGTTAACGTACGGTATATATTATACCAGCGTTAAAACGAGTGCGTAATGATATTGTATAACATTATTATGTACGGTCGTGATTGTGTGTTCGGGTGTACCGAACGAGAAGGCTGCGTACTCGGGGAGGCGCCATGCACGCGTGATACCGGGCGGCGGCAGAGTGTCGCAGGGGCGCCCGATAAATAAAAAAAAAAAAAAGTAAAATAAATTCAACCGGCGGCGTGCCGTTCGTATTCGGCGGGCGGCGGGTCCAGCGGCGCAACGCAGAATCGATCTCGATCCGAGATAAACGAGCGGCTGCTGCACGTGGCTTATTAGCTGGGCAGTGTGGCGCGTTTTTCTTTTTCGATTATTACCTGTATACGCGTGTATATACTATAAAGGACCGCCAGCGATATCTTTATAATAAATTTATTATTATCAATACCGCCGCCGCGTGTACCCACTACACCCTAAGCGCATATGCGTATACCTACACATTATAATGGATTATTGTTATACGATATGCAATTTAGTAGATAGGCGATTTTCTCCCTCCCGATAATCGCTATACCGAGTGATCAGCTATTGTACGGAGTGTTCAACATACTGGATTCAAACTTTGGTGAGCCGCTGAGTGCATTATGATACTCGTCCACTGCTGTAATTTTGTCGATGAGGTGCCTATGAACACTTAAATACGTTTTCACTAAACGTCGAATTGAAGTAATTGTCCGAAAAAAGTACTCTTGATATTGAAATCCAAAATAATTTAACAGGATATTATCGTCATTCAAATGTTTCAATTGAAAATAGATATTTTCGTCTAAAAATCACTGATGATAAGTCACACCACTCGCAATATAACCTGTAAAAACATTGTTTATTTTTCCACTGCAAAAGCGCCGGTTAAACGAACCACTCCGTACAGTATATAGTTGTCCCAACACAGATATCGGTATTTCTCGTGTATATTATTATAACAGATACAGCTCTAGATGCAATCGACGACGTCCAGTGAAATATTATTCTCATTTTCTGTTCACGAACCGGCCCGCGATAGTCGTGTCGGGTATAATATTTGTGTAGCGTAATATATATTATATTATTATTATTACGGCCGTGTGTTTTACCGCCCTCGTACACCCCACTTCCACCCGCCACCGGTCAACCGTCACCTGCGGAATGCCCGGGAACAATATCCGACGATCGAATCGTACGCATAATATTAAATCATGTATAGACAATAAATATAGGTATAGATCGTTCATTTTTTTTTCGAAATTAATTCAAAAATATAAACAACGCAATTACAGGTATTATTATTTCCCCGCGCATCGATTGTTATCGCGGCGAGCAGAGTTATACCTCTCACCCAACTGCAGTGGAGTTGTTTAGACCTACCTGTTGTACACATGTCATTCTTACAACTGTTGCAGTATAGGTACACGCGTATTGTAATATAATAATATAATTTATAACAGTTGTGAATCGAAGGCGTACAAAAGTTGGTTAACCGCGTGCGTTATTTTCTACACGTCCTCGACTTAGCGCATTCGTCCTCGTATATATATGTTCGATATTGACAATAATATTGTCAATGTAATGGTTAATATTATTTATTATTATTATTTCATCGAATGTAGAATGTATGTTTTATACCCTGTAGAGGGTATAAAGAAACACCCAAAAACCATTTTTTAAGACCAAATACAACTATGTATAGATTATAGATAGTATATACGTTTCTGCGTTTGTATTCTAGACTACAATAGACGTATCACACGTATAGACAGTAGACACGTCATTTTAAATTGTGGTATTAAATTTTACAAATCGTATACGCTGCTGAGGCCATCTCCGTCTGTTATATTATTTTAATATTACATAAATGCATAGTTATAATATTGCGTTTTATAATCACTATATATTGTATCAGTGGTCGGGAGTAGGGTGCTAAGCGTCTAAATGTCGCCACTTTATTTGTAGCAATTAATTAGCGTCACGACAGCACATAAAATGTAGCGAAATATTAATATAGTGTGATATAGAAAATGTACAATGTTATAGTGTACAGCGATTTTTTAGTCTTTTTACAAAAAATATATGACATATATATTACATACACGCATGTTACCTGAAAGTACAAGAAAACAGTGATAATGAATAAATACTCAATAAGTGAATATTGGACAAGTAAATTTAAAAACGTAACCTAACGCGCGTCACATTTAAATATTTAAACAATAGCATTATAGAAGTATGCTATCGGGCGCTTCATGAAAATATACATCAGTAGTGATTACCGTCTAATTTTTTAGGGGGTTCTGACCACTATACACTTAATCGATCCACCGCGCAGAATTATATTACAGGAAACTGCCGCAGTTCACCCGATGGGCCGTAAAATTAGTTTAAATCTGAATCGCGATGAACATACATAATAATATAATATAGGTACGCACGCCTGCAAGAAACGCTGGTGCCGTGTCCGGGGAAAAGATGTGCATTTTCACACACCCATGCCATAACGCATATGAAGGGTACCGAAAACGAAATGTTATTTTCTCGTTGACGTTCGTTACCTATCGAATTATAATCTTATTATTTCTGACCGGCGGACGCGCGAACGACTCTGAGGAAATGACACAATAATAATGTTGTATAATATAGTTATCGTTTTTAAAAACGAATTAACTACAAGCGAGTCCGTCATCGGCGACTAAGTATTGCGCGTATGTTAATTTGTTAATTTTCATATGACGCTTCGATCGTCTTTGTATAGGTCATCGTTTTACTCTCCGGAGCGGTGTTTTTTTGTTAATCTGTACACGTACACGGGCGCGGACGTCTGCAGAGATTATGAGTTGTCAGCTCGTTGCCGAGTATTATAATTGGCTCCGTGTAGAAAACGTCCGCTTGTGGTGTACATAATATTATTATTGTCTTTATTATAATTATTATTAAAACGATATTTCTCGTCGATGTGGCCCAATTACCGCGACGTTCCGATGATAAACAGTCGGAGCGGTTACCCGCCGCGGTGGTACATACCGATTACCGGGTCGTAATAAGTAGGCGGCGGCGGGTGGCCTATCGTCGTTGCCGTCGACTCTTAAGACAATACAACAGCACGCCGGCGGTTTGTAATTTGTATTTTTTTCAGTTTTCAACGACGTTCTCTCTACTCGGCCGATAATAATAATTACTATTGAGCATTACAATCACTATGATTACATTATAATATTAAACCACGCGAAACAGAGATGGTGAAAAGACGGTCCATAAATAACGATCGTCAGGCGTGATTTATGTGTGTATTTCACTATTTGTTCATAACGCATTGTTTTTATATTAAAGTCCTTTGTCGAGTTTGATTTCGGTGAAAATCGTTCGAAAAATGCGTGCGATATACAGAATATTGTTTAATTGTGTATTGTAATGACTTAGGTACGGTCAAAACGTCTAACAAGTCATATTCGGTATGAAAAATTTGTTTGAAACTCTAGTCATATTTCGTTTAATTAACAACTATCACAACCGTATATAAATAACATTATTCATGGTCCAGTATACATAAACCCTATAGTACCACACACCATACTACTGGTACAATTTCGCGTGGATCATTTACGAGTCATCGCGAGCAATTATTATACGCCTCTCATTCTCTATACAAATACGAAAGTCGATCAATTTTGGTCTCATTACTTAGTGCAGACATCGAATAATATTCGTTTTCGTTAATAATGTCGATAAAAATTAGTAAATATTCACTAAGGTATATTATATCCGTCGTTCGTTTCGGGATATCATATAACAATTTATTATAATAATATTATAGGTAATCAAAAAAAAAAAAAAAAAAACCACTATACACAGTCGAAACCTGCTGCTGCAGGTGCAGAGTTACAATAATATTATATGATAATAAAAGTAGAATATATATTATATATATATATATGTATACCACGCTAATTATTTTTTTTTAATATGAATAATACGATTTGAATTTGGATATATAATTTACATATATGGATCTTAAGGGAATCGATTTTTCGAGTTTAATTTGTTGGTGGTGTAGTGGTGAGGGTTGAGGTGGGTGATGGAGTGGAACACGCGGGCGATAGTTGTAACCGATACGACTTAACGATGTCAGTTCTACAGGTACACGCGACACCGTATAAAGTGAGATTTTCTATTAAAACGCGCACGTTTGGAGGTGATAATATTATTAAAATATTGTACGGACCAAACGAACGCGATCGAAACCAGTTTTCCCGGGAGCTTATTATAAACATAATGTTATTATTTTTATTATTATGTCGCATGACACAGTCTCGTCGCGTGCCCGGCGATCCAACCGCGACGACCGTATACACATTCGGTATGACCATGGTATGACGGTATATATGATATTATACCACGATATTTTTGTTATTATTATTAAAGCACCTAAATACGCAGTCTACTCATTTTCGGGTATGTTATGTATACCATATATACTGACGCGTACCTGCGCATGTTCGTATAATATATGTGCGTTGGACGCGGTGGAAAAAAAAATCGTCGGCCACTCGGACTAATAAGTCGTCGATGCCGATAATAATAAAGCTTTTTGTTCGCGGTCCGTCGAGATTTCGTCCCGGTCGTATAATATAATATGCGCGTATCCCGGGTTGATTGATACGGCGGCGGCGGCGGTGGCGGCGGCGGCGGCGGAGATCGACGCATCGATGACTGTCAATTATTTTCCTAGGACATTTCCGCGGACTCCGATCGAAATCTGGCGACGGCGCACAGAAGAACGCTATAATACTGAACTACTCGAATATAATAATATACCGTTTTCGCGCGCAATTAGTGGAGACAAACGAAAAGACCATTTCTGTATTATAGTATACCCTACGTCGTGTGCGTGCGCCGGCGCGCACCCCGCGCAATAATTGACGTTCATCTCGTCGACTTATCAGATGGACGTATTATTATTGTTATATTGTCGTCCTCTATAATACTGCTGGCCGACCTCTAACGCGACGATATAAATTATGCGTAGGCGTACCTTCCACTGCTGCTTTTCAGGTACTCATATAATAATAGTAATAATAATAATAATAAAGTCCTAGAAAATCGTATGGGTACTCGACGTACGCGAAAGCGGATCGAAATGAGTTCGGAAACTCGAGCACGATAACGCGAGCAATAATATTATAGTAATAAAATAATGATAACGATATTAATAATTATACAACGCGAAACACGAACGAAACGAGAAGCATGATTTACGCGATGGGTGCGACGCATACGACGACGGTGGCGTTTATCCTGTAAAGCTTATTACGATGATTATAATGTGCGGGTATGTACTGTATTGCGTGTACCTGTATATTATTTATATTTTATAAAATCTATAATATCATAAATTATTATATACGAGCTGGCTGTGAACGGACACATAATTTTTTATAATAATAATGTATATATTAAATTATACCTATATATCATGTGTAACATACTGGCTGCTGTGCATAATAAAATGGCGGCGGTCTATTGGTATATTACAGCTGGTATATAATATATTATAGTGTGTTATTATTATCATCGTCATCCGAGTCTCTGCACGGGGTGACAAATTAGATCTGATAATATTGAACGCGCGCGCGTTCGGCTGTAACTAAACAGCCAATGCCGATTATGTAGGGGATACCGCGTATTGTATACGATAATATTATAGGATACTGTGTAATATATTATTATTTTTTTTCTCGATTGTGATTAATTCGCGGCGACGCCGTTAGGTCCGAGACATTATTTAGACCTCCTCTCGCACAGCCGTAATTAAATACGCATACACATTATATACCCATTACAATACATTATAAATACCAGGAGGGGCCCGAGATGTATATGTATATGAAGGTCGGTTTTATCTGATGCAATTGTCACCTTGCATATTGATAATATAATACGTATTATATTATATTATTTCGTATAATAATAATCGACATGCCAAGCGGTGAACGCGTGAACGTAAATGCACGTAATAAATAATGCGTGTGTTTACCGTGAAGACTTTATATCGGCAGTAAAATAGTAACGACAGTATTGAATATAATATTGTAGTGCTGTACCACGGCGAAACGGATCACAGAGACGTTTTGTAATAATAGAATAAGCGAGCGTAGCGCACATGATAATATTTTACACGTGTACACGAGTACGCGTACGTATCGGAATTTCGTGAGATTTTCGCGCGAACCGCCGAGACCGACAAAAACCGATTTCCGCGCGTGATGCATTTACGTCGTCCGTTGTCGTCGTCATTATGTACCAATGGAGGGCATGTGCGTGCATTGCATGCAGGATGTGATGTGCAGACGCGTCGTACAGCCCCAAAAAGAACGTCTCAAGGGCACTACAGGATTCCATAAGCCGCGCGTGTGACCTCTCCCGGTGTGTCCAAATTAATTTTGAGACTGTATGTTATATGGCACCTAAAAAAAAAACACACGCGCGCTCGCACGATAATAATATAACGTTACAGCGTCTAGACCGGTTCATTCTTCTCGTTTCTGTGTCTCGAAATGCGTATGATTTCGTATAACATTATATACGCGTATATAATACAGGAACAGAGACGGGCATTACTTTTTTTTTTTTTCAATTTATACTCTCCTCCGTCCGAATTGACCGCAGTCATTTGTCATGTGTCCCGGGCGCGCGGACGACGTGTTCCGTCTTTGTCACAACGATTTCGATATTCGTCATCGCCGACGCATACCCGTATAGGTATGTACGTAAAATCGCGTCGTCGTCGTCGTAGTCGATACTGATCGCCGTCTGCACGCCGGCCATATTTCAATAATACACAACCATAGTGCTTACCTATATAATACCAGTTTGTTTCCAAACAGTGTGTATACGTATAATATAATCATTCTCGGATTATCCGAAAACCTATAATATATTGTTTCACGGCATTGCGCAGGTGTCTTAGGGGATGTTGCGGAGACGGACACGACGTCCCCGACCGCCGCATGAGTAGACGGACGACGACGATGGTATCAACTATACAATTATATGACGAATGGATCGTGTAAATGTTGCTCTTGTGTTAATATATCAAACGTTTTAAATTTATCAATACTCCGCGAAATTCTATCATCTATTCATAATCGAACCGATGACACCTCCCCGACAGAGGACACCTATATAAAATAAAAAATAAACATTTATACAAACTATGTTATGACAGATGCGTTTTTCAAACATTTTTTACTCCCGGGGAGAACGCATACAGAGACTGTTTATTATTATTATCACTATAATATAGGAGAACACGCTGCATAAACGCATAGTCGAAATAATATTATTTGCGTGTGGGACGAATAATTTTATTACGTTACGCTGTGTCGGGGTAACTATATATGGGAGAAATGCTATTTTAGTGCTTTCTCAGTTCAAATTCGGACATTGTAAAATGTTTGAGAAGACAATATTGGTATGATTGCGGTGAAGGGGAAGGCTGGGGAGCTAGGAGAACTACTCGGGCTCTAGATCTCATATACATCTGAAACTTGACGGTTTGCTCGTTGTCGTATCAGCAAATCACAGCGTATACACTTATAAAAACACAAACTATATACATACACTACATCGAGTTGAAATAATAATATAATAACAATAACAATGGCGGACCTACAATAATAGTATATAAACAACACACACACACACGTGTGTGTGTGCGTGTGTATGTGTGTGTAATGTATATATGTACACGTATCGGTCGCGAATATCTTTCGCGCACAGGAGATAATAATAATTATTATTATTATGTATATTTAAAAGTAAAACGGGGGCGAAGGAACACGACGTTCGGGTAAATAATAGTAGTGTAATAATAATAATAATAATAATAATAATAATAATAATAATAAAAGAGAAAGAATATAATATTATTATCCAGTGCGAGCGCAGCATAATATGTCTCTCTCCTCGTCGTCCAGTCCAGGGTGAACACCGCGCAGTTGTCTCTCGTCGCGTAACCGTAGCAGCGGTTCTCGGACAAAACGGATAGAAAAGAATATAATATAGATGCATGTATATGCGACACGACGCATACAGAGCTATTATTATACGTATATATTTATCAATCGAGCTGCAGGAGCCCCGCGAGTAAATTAACTTGTAATTGCCTTCGGTTCATTAACATAAACACGGTCGTGCACCGTTCACTTATCTACCGCTTACATCTGCCCTGCGTCCCATATAATATATTAAATAGAAAAAGAGAGAGAGAGAGAAGGAGAGAGATGATGGAGGAAAATATAGGTACGTGTGTATTATAACGTCGCCGTCGTACATGCCAGTCGGTAGATTATTATTGGCCGGGGCTGATTTACGCGTGACACACGATCCGGTCTCGTCGCCGTGTAATTATTATATTTAAATATCGTTCGTCCTGCACCGCCAATACCGCCGCCCGATAGAATGTTTCCGCCGTCGTCCGAGGTAGTTTATACCCAACTATCATAATATTCTACATAAATATACACATTTTATCGGCTTGTATAAAAGTTTTGGAAAAGATTTGTTATTTCTCGGACTTTAAATTCCGTTCGCAGTTTCCCTTGCCACGTATTATAATAATTTAATATTCGTGAGATAAACTTATAACAATATAATGATGACTTATAAGCGGTGTGAGACTTTGACGAGTGCTTCCGAAAAAGTCTCGTTTCCCTCTGTAATAGTGCGACTTGCAGCAGCAGGTGTCTCCTCGCTTTTCGTGACACCTGCCGCTCGCACGCGTCCCGACAACGATCTAGATCTAATCCGATGACTTATTACTGTTGTTATATTTTAGTATCGTGTATAATAAATTTCGGCAGAGGCGTAACTGAGGGTGGACGGTTACTGGATACGTGGATACGACGTCACCCCGTCATTAGCATTTGTTTTCTTCCACACCATTCCGTTTATTATTCTTTAAACATATATACACCTATTAAAAGTTAGTTACGAATCCTCATATATGTGTGTACTTATATCTTGGGGGAGGGGGGAGGGGCAAACGGAATTTTAGGAAACCCAAACACAGTCGTGCGATAATATTATATTAACTTGATGTGGAGCGCGTGTCTGCGGAGTATAGGCACCATTTCCTGCAGAAGCTCAACCCAACCGAAACCAATCCGATTATATACCATTACCAATCGAAACCAATATCCGTCGTCGAGATTGCGTTTGTCGATTACGGTAACTTTACCTTATTATATTTTATATTGCATAATAATAATAATATAATATGTTAAGCGTGGAAAACCTTTAAGACGGAGAAATGCTCTTTGTTTGGATTTATCGTTCTATTTGCGCAGCGGCGCCTTGCTACACACACACACACACACACACCCCTCGACGGAAGACGTCCTACGCGCGGCTACCGCGGTACCTCGCTCGATTTGCAGTAGGTATATGGTAGCTGGCTGACTGCTGCAGCTACCGCTGATACAAATTATGCGCGCGCGTGATTTGAAGGCGTTCACGGCTCACGAGGGGCTGGTCGAAGTCGTCGGACCCACGGGTACGACGGAGGGGTTGGGGTGGGAGGGTGGTCAAACCCGTTCTCCCCTCAGAATAATAATTACCGTCGTAATTTAGCTATACCTATACGCACCGGCCCGAGCGATCCGACCTGTTCTTGTTTTTATTCCTTATATATTTTTTTATACACATATAGGCACCAGCTATTACACGCACACACACGCGCGCGCGCACCTATGCATATAATATTTATTATAATAATATTATATAGTCTATCTTCTTTTATTTTTTTTTTAACGTGTGTTTATTACGCGTGTACATACCTATATAAAGTAGCCATGTGCACTTAATGAAACGTTATATTATTATACTATCGGCCGGTACACGACGGCAGCGTTATACATATATTATACACGCATATATTATTATATTAATATTATTGTAATAGTATTGCGTGTATATAAACGTGTGGAAATAATATTTATATTAAAAAAAAAAACGCCGATACCAGCGCTCCGGTGGTTTCCGTGGCTGAGAGACATATTATTATGCTGGTCCTATATACGAGTATACGATGGCGACGATGATGTGCGCGGCGGCAGATCGACGAGTGAACATAAATAATATTATAATTAAGCATTTAAAGCGTAGGTTTAGGTTATAAAGATGAAACGAATAAGAAAAACATACGATCGATCTGCTACAGCCAGACGATGTCGCGGGTAAAGCGGTTATATGAGTCTTATAACGTTAACGCGCCGGATTAACGCGTATAATATAATATATTATTACGCGAACGAATAATAATATAATGTACGAAAACGAAACCGATTTATCGAGTGCTTTACACATGCGTAATATTACACTAATATATTATGTTATTATCATCTATTATAATAAACCTCTAAGACTGCATCAGATAATCTGCATATGTGCACGGTGCACCTATTATACGCGTATACCGAGCGATTTCTTTATTCATTTCTTTCATTTCGTTTCGGGTTTATACACAAATTTCGCACGAGAGCAAAACTCTGTAGAATCACCCCGATCGCTTGTGTAAATACGCTTCTGCCGGTATTATATTACGATATTCGATTCTGTAATATTATCGATTTCGCCGGACAATATAAGCCATATGTGACCGACCGCACGAGCGAATGACGGTCGGTGTTATCATTAGGTACCTACTTCACAAAATACCTACATACTCGCGGTATATATAGGTAGTCAGCAGTCGCGGTACAAGCAATGTTATTTTATAGGAAATCTGGATCGATCGATTGCGTCGCCGGCAGTCCTGCACGTTATATATTTATACCTATAGGTACGCGTCGACGACGGACATTTATTGCAGATCGAATTGAACGCGCGCAAAGAGGAGACGCCCGGCCAGACGGTCTCCCGTGTTGTAGGATATGATGGCGATTGTGCGGTCTACCCATACGTATATAATAATATTATACCGACAATATACCGAGGTATATATTGTATTGTGTGTATTGGTATACTTTGTAGTGACGGCGGTGGAGGCTGCGACTAGTGCCATTCAAAACGACAACGATATACTGCTGAGGGTGGGGCGCGGACATTTCTTCGCCTTATTGTACACGGCTGCGCGGCAACGTGACATTTGAATTGAACAATGCGATGTCTAATTAAAATCGTCTCGAAACGACCGGCCAGTGGCGGTGGCGGTGACGGTGAGCGAACCGACTCCATCGCATATAATAATAATATTATTAATTGTTGTTATATTATTGTAATGTGTACCCTCTCGTGGAAACGACACTATGAGGTATCACGAAACGTCGCACGTAGTCACCTACGATCACGTGGTCGGGTATGATGACAAATTATCGTGAGACGGATTCCTCTGTCTATCTCTTACTATCTCTATGTACATCGAATAATCTACTGGCGCAATAACCGTCCGCGAAATGTTATATTATTTAAATATACCATAGCTGTATAATCCGGCTTTGCCTGGAAAAAAATGAACAAATATAAAACACGGCGCTATATTTGTATATTTATATTAATCGGTTGTACGGTGAATCTCAATTCACCGGAAAATCGGCGTTGGTATATTTGCACGATTTATGAACTAATTCGACCGACATAGACAATCCATCTGTACCGTATTGGATATAGCACTCGGTATATTTTTGTTTGAGGTTCAGCTATA
Source organism: Pentalonia nigronervosa (assembly GCA_014851325.1). Classification (NCBI taxonomy): domain Eukaryota; kingdom Metazoa; phylum Arthropoda; class Insecta; order Hemiptera; family Aphididae; genus Pentalonia; species Pentalonia nigronervosa. The sequence goes on from JACXSJ010001413.1 coordinate 55,859, forward strand.
CTCTTAACTTCATTAATATCTCTAAGAAAAAAATTCTGAAATTTTCGTCAAAATCGGTCAAGTACATAGTTTGTGAGTCTATAAGTTTATAATACGGAAAAAAAAACATAAATTAAACATATGGACAGTAATCAATAGCAACCATATATTAAACAAACAAAAAAAATATTCGATTTTCATGAAAAAAAACGAAATTGATGTAAGCCCACTTTATGGCCAACTTAAGGGGTTGAAAAACAAGCTATAAACACTCCCCGAGTCATAAGGAATGTAGTTACGAATTTTAGTTTATTGATGGCATTCAGGTCTATAAGGCTCGTCCAAATATGCATTTATTTTTAAATATTATATAGATATGCACGTGTATGGCTGCGTATAAAAGAGAGACAGAGAGACAGAGTTAAAGAAACTCATTTCATGTGTTTATTAAGGTCCGCCGCTGCAGGTTTTCTCTCGACGCGGAATCGTGATTATTTCGATCCGGAATATAATATATTTTAATCCGGATTAAAGTTTCGTCTAACTATAATATACTACATATATAATATATACGTACATAAATACCATAAAATACTCTCATCGCGTAATATTATCAATTATTTTTATTGACACGATGATGAGTGCAGTCTGTGCGCAGGTCATTCGTAATGTAGATAACTATGTGGACACGTACGTGTAATATATACGAACGCGTAAATATATAATATATTATTATATATGGAAAATAATAGCTATTTTTAAATAAGACGTATATTTAACGATTGTGTCTTTTTGTGTGTTTCAGGGGACAAACCGCACGCTTGCGAACTGTGCCAAAAGAAATTCGCCCTCGCCTGCAACCTGAGAGCGCACATGAAGACCCACGAGAGTGAGTACATTATACTATACATGATATATAATAGTGACGCGAGCTCAACAATTACGACTACCACCGCCGTTTGCGAGACTGTGTGAACCTATATGTGCAGTCTTTAAATTTGGGTTTTACACGGAATGATAGAAATTTGAGTTTCTACTGCGGGTCCTCCTTTTGTCCGTCGCGCTGAGAAGATTGTCCTTAATCCATTTATTTTTTTTGTTTATTACCTACATTTTCTCGTCGTGTGTCTCGGCACTATCGTTATTATATATATTGCACGTACTCGTACCACCCTGCGGTAACCATAATATACTTATCTAGCCATATATATACGCACGTGTACACCCATTTCGTAACCGAGATTACCAACCGATTCATTAGAGCCAGTAACAATAAATACCTATATATATATATATATAATAATAATAATAATATATAAATAGGGATCACGTTGACGCCGTCTTTTGCCGCGGCGTGGGATAACGTGTAATTTCCGCAACCCAATAACCACACGTGTGTAACATACTCATAGGTACCTATATATTACTATACCGGCTATACAACATTATAGTCGAGTGCGGGAGGATAGCCGAGTCCTATATATTATTATATTATAGTTACAGTATTATTATATTATAATTATTTTATTATATACGTCGCCTCGCAATAACGTACCCACAACAGGTATAATGAATAGTCGTGCGACGTGTTATTATAATATAATATTATATTTTTTTTCGTACGGGTTGCGCCGTCTGTGTTTACGCGATATACGCATTATAGAAAACGACACGCGATGATGTAAAGCTACAGTAGTATACCGTATACCAGGGGAGGAGGGGGTTGGTAGCAGGCGATCGAACCTGGACCACGGGAAGGAAACAAACGAACAGTCAAAAAAGATTTTTTTAAATTTTTTTCTTTGAGTAGATCCTGCAGTATAACTTGCAAAACAAAAAGATTTTCTGAAAGTTTAACATTTTTTTTCCAAATCATCCGGACTCCCTAGAAATTTTCTAAACAAAATAATATAGTCTATAAATATTCGGCAGAATTATTATAGTGAAGCGGAAATTCGCATGATGATCGCTTTATAATATTCTACTGTGTGTCTGCGTTTCACTCTTTTAGATTTAAATAGAATTATAATATTATACTTAATTATTGGCATATTGGTTCACTCACAATTCAGTGTTTGTAAATCAAAATTTGATTATTGTGTGTAGTTAATATTATAATTTGAAGAAATTATGTTAATGTTCACCGTCATCTTCGCTCAACCCATTCTGTCTTTACATGTAATAGTTATAATTCAATTGGGCGTAGGTATACTATAGATTACAGGTAAATATTAGCTTAATTTAGACATAGAAATAATATTATATAGTGTTGTAAGTAGTAAATAAAGCATTATTCCAAACCGAATAATTGATAAAAAAGAAAATTAATTTTCCATTAAATATCTTATTGACAGTTTACAGAGAAAATTTGAAAACCTATCTTTTTAAATTTAAAAAAAATCGATCTGTCAGTAGACACCTATGTTAAAAATTATAATATTGTATCGTCCTCGCTCAGCACAAACCCGGTATTATCGCGCCCGCCTGCAGTTTTTACGCCAGCTTGACCTGCCCATAATTATATGTCGCACTACGCATAATACACACACTTATCCTCTTTCTGTTGGTATAGTATAGGCATACACTATTGTAGAATATGTAGTACATATACTCGTAATATTATACACGTATTAATATTATTATTTTTATATATACACATAGAAACGACAACGTCGCCGAGTGTAATAACTAATAACCAATAAACGAGCGTTGTATATAGGAAAGCTCAAAAACTTATGCGTAATAGTATTACGATTATTTTTCTCGAGTCTATATACTATATATTATATGAGTATATATACTTTTATCGGCTGCAAACCATATAATTATTATCATACACTTGTAGTGTGTATTACATAACGGGGAGATCGAGTTTTGGCCGAGACAGAAGATTGTCTTCGCGGTGAATCGAGAGAGCGAGCGCTGACGTCGCCGTGGCCGCTTCGTGCGTATTATTTTATTTTATAATCTTTTTTTTTTTTTGAATTTCGATCGGCTCGCGATCGCGATCGGCGCCGATAAAACGGAAGAGACGGTCGCGGAAAGTCAGATGTACGATGACGATAGTATTATCATTATACCCGCTCATCCGTCCGAATTTAGGCGATGCGGGACGCGGACCGCGTACCGAGAAATCCGAGCGGTATGGCAAGCGCCCACAAATATATTTATTAAAATGGAACATCAGAGTCGACGGAATGACGGCGGACGGGAAAATACATACGTACACATAACACAGGTCCGGGTCGTTTTTATATAAGTACATACGCACAGCATATCAATTTATTATGGTATATGTAGATTAACAGACGACTCGCACATTGACATTATTTCAAAAAGTATTTACGTTTTTGGAAATATTTTTGTTGCATGGCATGAAACCGTAACAAAACAACATTTTTCAAAAAAAAAAATTATTTTTTAAGTTTTTTACTTTTTTGAATTACAGCATACAGTTTTAATTTTATAATTCAAAGCAGAATATTTTCTGAGTATTTTGATACATAAAAATCGAATTTTGGACGAGTAGTTTATGAGTTTATAAGTATTTGAAGTTTGGTAGAGCAATGTGGGGTGGTATATAATTTAAAAACAACTCATCCAAAATTAGATTTTTATGTATCAAAATACTCAGAAAAATATTCTGCATTGGGTTATTAAATTAAAACTGTATGATGTAATTCAAAAAAGTAAAAAACTTAAACAATAATAAGATTAAAAAAATATTTAAAAATATTTTTTTTTTTTTGAAAAAAATGTTGCTTTGTAACAATTTGATACCATGTAATAAAAATATTATCAAAAATGTAAATACTTTTTGAAATATTGAGTGTCTTTGTTAAATAGATCACACTGTATACTCATTATGTATCTACCTACCTATTATTATATACCTACGCCGTATTAGGTAAATTACTATTAAATAATACATAGTGCATATATCATCAAACACCGCGGCCAACACATCAAACGATTTATTTAAAATAATATATTATATTATATCAATATTATAACAGATATCCCCACACGTGTACACTTTTAATCCGCAGACTGCAGCTGCATTATTATCATGATATTGGCGCAGTGTTTAAATACACTGCGGGTTGCATACATATATCTAAATAGTTATATCATTTGATATCCACAAGATTCGCAGTTAGGGACTTAATGTATTATCATTTTCGTAGTACGCTTACGACGTGCGATTTTCGTTATCGCTGGATAATGACTTTTTTGGTTAAATCAATGAATAAACGGACAGGTTGGATGTTTTTACGCAGGCTTAAATACACAACTTTATTTTATGGACTACGGACGGATATGGGAAAAATGTTATTACAGAACGGTCGGACAGGAAATTCGTATACGATTATATATTATTTAATCTAACCCACTACAGAAAATGCGTGTGTCGTAATCGATATTGTCAGTTATTAGTTTTTGCTCGTGTACCTACGTCTTTTGATATTTTTAGGATATTTTATTTTTATATTTTGACAGCAGCCGCCACTGTCCGCGTCACCGACACGCGAAACTCAAATCCATTACGCCGTTTAATATTTTTCGAATTTGTTTTCCACCGCCACGCTGCCGCCGCGCCGTTTGTACATAGATACACACTTTCACGCAAACGATATGTTATTATTATTATCATATTATATACGGCGTATGGGCGTCGTTTGCCCTCGAACGTAAACACACATTGCGACCAAGTCTAAGACCAAACACCGATATTATATCATGTTCTATATTTCCATCATCTCGGCCAACTCTGCCGAAACGACGTGCAGGTACCGCGCGCGTTATTGTTGCCCTCAGACGGGGTGTTTCAAGTCTTATTTTGTACATTGTTATTGGCGAAATCCGTGTGCTGCAGGTACTGGTACATTAGGTACCTTTTCCGTGAACCGGTCTCGTGGCTCGCCGCGAAAATTGTCCTCGTATTTATCCGTGGCGCCTGCGTTTTATTACGTCTAAAATAATAGTAATAAAACTACCCTAATTAATAGACGTCGGCGTATATTTGGTCGTCCTACTATATATACACGCACTTACGCCCACCGAATTACCCCCTTTAGGTATATACATGCGGCGGGCGAACGAACGGCGACGGATAATTGGCGACCTATAAAAAACACTTAAACCCTTATAATAATGCTCTACGTATATATATATATTATGTAATAGCCGGGGATCACGACGACGGCCCTGTATATTATATTACATCCATTTGACTCTGTGTCGTTAGATGGGACTATACAATATAAAATATATAAAAATCTTAACAAATGGATCCCCGATACGCCTTCACGAGTTGACCGAATAAAATCGGTCAGAAAATATTGCATTTATTTACGTCATATATACCTATATGGTATATTATTATATAAGATGCAGATTGCGATCACCGAGATTCGAATAATATTTTCAGACTACACGCCCTGATCATATTGCATTGAGATCGGACCTCGAGATTTCAAGTATGCGAGTATGTTTCCTTCAAAAATTGCTGGTTAATGCTTTGGAGGTTTTTGTTTACCTCGAGGTTGACGATTTTTTCGCAATTTTCTTATACAGCGACCAATACACAACATACCGTATGAAAAAAACATGGGGCTATGGTCACCTTGAATGAACTTTATCGAGACCACAGACATAAAATTTATTATTTTTATGGCGAATTAAATTAGATTTTCATTAGTTTTCGATTGATTTTTTGATTTTCCTTTAAATGTTATTAAACAATGTACACATTACATTTAGGTGGCTCCCGCGCGAAAATGTCCTGAATTCCTGATGTGGCCATCCCTACCTAAATATTAATTTGTTCGTTGTACGTATAAGGTGTATAAACATCGTCTACCTTTTCTATGTAGGTATAAACGTATTCTCGACAACACATTATTATTATATGTGTAAGCATAGCAGCAGTTTTCAACCGGTGTTATACGCGTATACTTATCATTAATGGAACGTGAAAGCTCATATAGATGGTACGCGATTTAAAGGGAAAAAAATACAATTATTATTATTATATACTTTCAAGTGGTCGTCACGTGAAAATGTTCAAAACTTGTGGGTGGTACTGCAGGAATATAAAGAGACACGTCGACACATATAGGATCGGTTTTCGAAATCATCCGGCGTCTACAAAACAGTCAAATATTATTAATTATTATATAATTAATATATTATTACAAACGCGAGTCATGACGAATATATAGAAATATTAAAATGTTATAAAAGCAGTATACAATATCTTATTGTGTGTTATTATATGTTGTGCTCGCGCGTTTTGACGTTATTTTAAGCGTCCCCGTACAACCCTACCCCAAGTCCGCGCATTATAAGCCACTATATTGTATACCATATAGGTAACTAAAGTGACGTTATCCCGACGTGATCTCGTCGTCGGACCGTATACACGTGAATGCGTTTTTTAAATTTTGTTCGTTTCGTTTTGCGCAGGTGAAACCCAAGAGGAGTGCAACAAGTGCGGCAAGGTGTACATGGCACCGGAAACGGACAAGGGTCGCGGCGGCGCGTGTCCCGAGTGCGCTCCGTCTCCGCGTCTGCCGCCGACCGACGCCGCCGCCGACGCCGCGTCGGCCGCCGCCGGGAGTTCGCCGCCGGACGATGAGCGGTCCTACGGCGGCGACTCGGAGGACTGTTCGTCGATGGGATCCGCGGACGACTGCAGCATCAGGGGCGGCGTGTGAACGAACGGCTGCCGCCGGGGCGGCGGCGTGCAGACGTGGGCGGCGGCGCGTCTCCGGGGGCTACCGTGTCCCGCGAACGTCGCGCGCGCCCTCGAGTTGTTATTAATTAAAGCAACCAAAAAAAAAAAAATAAAAATAAATAAATAAATAAATAAATACCTATTCGGTAAAACTATGAAGATACGACTCGTGTGCATCACAATCGCTCGTCGCCACACACTCGTCGTATATACAACATACTCGTTTCCGCGTGTAACACACCTCGTCCACGATAATCATATTATTATTATTATTAGGTACCTACCTACATATAATGATATCATCAAATTATCGTAAATTATTACGCGCGCGCGAGCCCGACGACGGGGAAACAAACAAAACCGTACGATACGCAACGGAGCACTTAGGCTTTTATCGATTTTCGTGATTTTACGACCCGGTCGAACACAATATTATCATATTATAATAGGAAGGAAAAAAAATTTTACGAGTTTTCGGAGTACCCGACAACGTCGTAAAGCCGACATAATTAATGTGCTGTCGCGTATTTTTTTATTTTTTCCGTATCGTGCTCATCGTTAATTAATGTATATGTGTATGCGTGTACTGTGTATAATAATATATTTAATAAATATTATAAAAATATATCATATATTGTGTGAATGTTATAATACGCCGGGCTACCCCGACGAGCGTTTTATATTATTAAAAAAAAATAAGAGATAAGATTATTACTATTTACTATTATTACCCGTCATCATTATATTATTATTATTATTATTATTATCTCATCATCGGTCCGCATAACATAATGTTATAGATTTAGGTATTCCAGCGTTTAATATTTCTATATTTTATTTTTCTCTTGTCGCGACCGTGGTATAACTACAGGCACAATACTCTGGTACTGGTATACAGTGGTCATCTTTTGACCGCGATCGATCCACGGCGTATATAATAATTTAATGTTATAATATTAAACGATCGATGGGTATTATTTTTGTGAGACGTATTGCAGCGATGTCTGCGAAGTCGTGTGTATAATATTATTATTATTATTATTATTATTGTATATTGTAGTATTTTTAATTCTAGTCACTTTATTATTATCATCATTTGTAATTTTTTTTTCATGATTTTTATTTACTATATTTATATACAGTGTATATTTTATATGTTGTACATATATCATTATATTATATATTATAATAATACTTCGCCGCAACATAATATATATTATTATTGAGTTAAGTTTTTAGTATTACTCGTATATGATGAAAAATCTGCGTTTTGATGGAAAAAAAAATTGAAAATAATATTTATTATACACGTGTAAAATCTATATACTTAATGAATGTATGTCTATTACAATACGTCATTTATAATAAAATATATTATATACATTTTTATTTTTTAAAATTGTGATTTTTAATCGTTATTTACCTACTCCTGCTCTACCTACATATAATAATAATAACAATTATCCACCTGCACCGACAGTATAAATACGCCCTATAATTTAGTATTTTTTATGTTTTCACACTTTTCAGTCGTCGGTATAGTGAAAAACGGAAAACATATTATCTACCTATATAATATATGCAAAATATATTACGATAGGTGCACAATAATAAAATATATATTTTAATAATAATAAACGAATAATAAAATATGATATTATATGAAATCAAGTCGATGTCAGAATTCCGCGGGCAAACCGATATTCGACCGAATGAAATACACATATAATATACCAAATTATATTATTTCGTCTGCAGCAAAGCGGGTCGAATTTCAAAATTGTATCCAAACACTGACGCGGGCGACGATCCGTATACGACATCATAAAAGTAAGTACATACACAAATATGTAATACACTCGTCGCGTTTACATATTATAATATTATATTATTATAACGCGACGAATAGTATTACCAGTTCTCGTGTTCTGTTTCCGTATCGGTTTCGAAATTCGAATCCGATTTCCGTCGCCGGTTATATATTTTACGCGTGGTCGGGTCGCGCGCGTGCGCCTCGACGGATGCCGGCGTGCTTGGGAGAGCATTAATAGTATATTTGATATATTGTTTTTATTTTTTTTTTTTTTTTGTTTTATTAAAACAAAGTCCGCTGCGGCGTCGATGGCCATTGGACGAAAACATTGAGTTTTGTGGGATTGAATATTTACAGGAATAATTGTTATTTACACGAGTTAAGCATCATTAAAATACAGTTGGTATACAAAGTGATTTTTAAACATGCGAACCCTATTTTTATGCATTAATCGTGAATAATCTGTTCAAAGTCTGGTTTTTAGAATTTTGAAATACACTCGAAGACCATATTTTCGAATTTTTGAGATTTTTTGTACTACCTAAGAATGATTCCGTGACAATATGCAAACATCTGTTTTTCACTTTAAATTATTCAGCAGATATTTTTTGAAGAATTTTTATGTATCTAAATCAAAATTCGAACGAATAGTTTTTGAGTTGTATAACTTTGTGTACCTAAGGATAATATTATGTCTACATGATAATGGATTAAGTAGATATGGGGTTTAGATGATTTTAAAATATTGCCTAGTAACAACTATTGATCTATCGATATAAATAATTTGAAAAATTATCCAAGTATACCAAATACTACATCTAATATTACATTTAGTTTATATTTTTGTAAAACCATTTTTAAGGATTATTATCTTTAGTATAAACATTTTAATAACTCAGAAATTACTCATTAAAATTCTGATTTCGATATATCAACGTTTTTATAAAAATCATGCGCTAAATAACGGTGGTTGTCATTTAAAAAATAAAAGTTTATATTACCACAGGATACTCCTTAAGTAGTAAAAAAAAAAAAATCAGGAATTTGAAATTTTGGCTCTTAGTATACTATATATTATATAGTATAGGCTCCACAAGTAGGGCCTATTATCTTTTCGAAGAAATAAACAATAATAATAACAATACTAAAATATTTTAAAAATCAGAATTTGAAAGGTTAAAGAAAAAACTGGGGGTGAGCATGCTTAAAAATCATCCTGTATATTAAATTGTCGAGTAATGTTAAATATTATTTAAATTTTATTGAAAAATTTTTAATTGTGTAGAAATTCCAGGGTAGATCCGACGTCGCACGACCGCACGGGTCGGGGTTAAGTGATTCGGAAAGATTCAATGACAGGCACGATTCTCTCCTTTCCTTTTCAAAACTCCGGCATTCTGTGAATATGTGAAGTTTAACGTGTAGTGGAGTATACCACGTTCACAGCTGGTGCAAACTTGAGGTTCTTCTCTTTTCATCGTGATGTGTTGGTGAGTAATATGGAGTGTGTCCTATCCTGAGGCGAGTGATGAAAGTCTCTTGTTTTCTGGCAATTTTTTCAGAGAAACACCATGGGTATGTGGTTCTTTCAGTCTCGTGTAATTTGGTTGACAATTTTAGCCATTTGTTTTCCTACTAGTCGTAGAGCTTATTATTATTACGCGTTGGCAGTGTTTGAAATATAACATGTGTATTACATTTTATATACGGGATAATAAAGATAACGTATTTGGGGTCCTTGTGGTTTTAATCGGGAAAAAAATGTGACTCTTATTCTTTTTATTTGTTTCCAAAATATTTTGAATTCCATTATGTAGCAACTAATTGTTGTCTGCTATACGATGTAATATGTTTTTTATTGCGAAATACATAATTGTAATACAAATTTATTGTTCCGTAATTATTTCTGTATCATTTTATATCGAAACAACGCCATCATTGAAAACATCGAGAAGAGGAACGTACACGTTCCGAATAAAAAGGTAAGACTACTATAAAAAGAGCACACAATGTGCGTCACATTTAACGGGATAATGTACGATTATTACTTTGAAGAATAATAATAAAAAAAACATTTAAAATATGCATAGTTTCTCCATATTCCGAGCTATAAATGATCTGTACATTGTGGGATATGGCGAACAGTAGACTTTTAGGGAACGTGAATGAATATTATATAGTTATACGGTGACTGTAAATCGAATGCACTAAAAAAATCTAAAAAGTACATTTAAAATCCTCAAAAATTATGTTTAAAATGTAATAGAAATCCAAAATAATGACCAAAAAACCAATTAAATACAAAATTAAAGTGTTGAATTTGAATTTGTTGTTACATGGTTCAAACTTTTTGACAAGAAAGCTACGTTTTGCAATAGGCTAAACTACAAATACGCATTTTGACATAAATGCATAGCCTTAATTGTAATTATAATACTTTTTATATATTATGCGTTCAGGTGAATACAACTTTTTTGGTTGATTCCGCGATCGTGGTTTTTCTGTTGACCGTCCGCCGGGAAGTCTTTAGCATCCGTCTTGCAGAGAGAAAAAGAGAACAGATATTTTAAAAGCCCCGGCGAATGAACATGATCGCTCGTTATACAGCTTATTAATATGGCATAATAAAAACGATAATAAAATAAAACCAATGTATCGATAGTTATGCGCACACACGTGTTAAGTGAAATTTTATTTATTTATTTTAGGACTTAATTTTTATTGCGTTTTGTTTTTATTGCATTTTGTTTTTATTGGAATATTTTTAAATATATATATATATATATATATATATATATATATATATATAGCAAATGTACCTATATATGCTAAATGTGCCTATATTTTGAAATTAAATTGTTGTTAACATAATATGATTAAATATTGCAGTCGTAAAATTTCAAATGAGGTTCCTATAAAATTAACTTATCAGTAGGTATGTGCTTCATTTTACATCAATGTCGAGCGTCAGATATAATATTATATAAATATGAAATAAATATTAATATTGAATATACCGCAGACTGCAAAGATGTCCGTGAACTTGGCAGAGCAAATTTAACAACTCCTATACCTAATTATCAATAAAATTATTGAAAGATATCCAAAGTGAACTAAATAATACTTAATAATGCTAAGTTCACGGATATCGCGCAGAACTGCGTCAATAACTTTTATGCCAACTCATATAATAATATGCTTCTGAAAAATGATTTTGGAAAATCATAATATTTACAATCTAGATATGTAGTATAATATATTTATTAAATAAATAAATAATCACAATGTTATATTATTATGCGAATTGTACGCTAAGAACGAAAAGTACGCGGAGTCTCGACTTTTCCTAACAGTTATTAGTGTAATTATTTTGCAAATTAATTGCAGCGCCGGTAAATTAAAAATTCAAACTTTTGTTGCCGCACGTGTTAACAATCAACATTGAGGCGCTACTAAAAATATTGCCAACGGAGTTATATTATGTATTATTTAATTGTTATTAAATATTTAAAACGAAACCGTCGCCCAAACACAAGCGAACGGTTTGTGATTTAATAATAATAATATTAAATAAGTCTGTACAGAGAGTTCCGAAGCAAACATAGAATGATAATCTACACGAATCACAACGAAAAACGCATTAAACCCACGGGTGGTATGAAAACTAAAAATACTATATTGTGAAATCTATGATTTGTAGTCTATAATTTGGATCGCCTATTTATGTAATTAACATTTTAATTCATATTTATATGACTATATTAGTTCTGACACATTTGTTATGTTATTTTACCATGATCGTTAGTTATGAAATTTATTATGCCATTCAATTTTTGAAAATTCGTCCGAATTACAGATTTCATTTTAACAGTTAATATTTATATGACCTGCTTCTATTTTTTTAAACACATTTATATAAAAGGCACTATATATACCTACCTCCTATATTGTCCAGTACAAACATTATAATAATTCATTGTGTCCGCGGCTCCAAACTTCCCACCAAAAAAAAAAAAAAAAATATTCTAACAATCAATAGTTTTTTTTTAAAATTAATAAAGTGCTGATGATCAATATTAATATTAAAAAAAATATTAATTGGTTATCGAATCAATACTCAACAACAATCTGATATTTTCAAGACAACATATTTAGTGGGTACCTACAATGTATTTTATAGTTTTTTGGCAACGCTCTATTAAGTATAAATAATAAATACATTCGTTTGTGATATTTAAGGCGTAATAAAAATATTGGGTAATCGCAATAATCACAAGTGCAGCAGACCAGTAAGTTTTTATATTTTTTTTTCTTGTTTTACTAAACTTTTGCCTTGTGGCGGCTAAATATTATACGTATTGTTATTGAACGAGATATTCCGTATTAGTAATATCATTTTTTTACGACTCAAAAACATATTTTATGTACAATCGACTATAAATATATATATATATTTTAATTTGGTTAACACGTCGAATTTTCATAAGATGGTGGACGTTTGTGAAGGATCATGACACGTGCCACAAACAGCTGAAAAGCGTAGTCTCTATAGTCGATCAACCATGCGACGATATAATGTGACTAAATTATTTTCGTATCCGTCTTTCGGTGACGATTATTATTAATTGATGAAATGTACGATTCTTTATTGTTTGGTTTAAAATTTGCGAATTGACGTTTATCGTAATCCTCACTCGCAAGAACTTCGGTTCTATATAGAGAATACATTATACGCCCAACGACGACGTGACACGTCGTCCGCAGTCAGTCGTGTACGTTGTCGGCGTTGACTATACAATTATTTGTAGAACACGGTTTTTATGCACTTTCCTGGACGCCATAAAATATTATTTCGTTACGTTAACGTATTTTTACGATTCGAATTCCATTCGATGCCGGCGCGCGCCGCGTCACCCGCGCCAATTTTTGCGGTGTACTGTACACGAACACATTAATATTATTGTGACACTGTACCTATACCGCCGATACCATTATACCGGACGGCCGTTTTCGAGTCCAATAGGTTTGAGACGGACAATTATTTCGCGCGAGTTTAAATTGAAATATTCTAATTTTTTATTACACCGGCCAGCATTATATATATATATATATATATATATATATATACAGAGCGCGCGCGTGTGTGTGCGCGCGTGTTCAGAGGAGCGGCGTGTTGAGGGTACCGGTCCGGACGCCGACAGCGAATCATATTTCATCGGGAAACGATGTAACGGTGAACGCTGATAAATAATATACGATGTATATATATATATATATATTATGATGAGATATAACGCGATCGTTTTATATTATAACGCGCGATCTGTAACGCCTTAATCGTCCGCAAATCCGATCGCAACGATATTTTTTAACCGCGCGGCGCATAAAATATATATATATATACGACATTAACGGTGAGGCGCAGACGCGCGCGGTCCGAACGGGTAGTTCGGGTCGGACGGGGACGTCCGTTGTTTTTTTTTTTTTTTTCCGCGACCCATTTTATACGCAGACGCGGGCACGCGAAATGCGCTCGCTTCGCGTACCGTATTACAAAAACATAAAATGTTGCGTTTTACGCGCTCTCGTAAATATTATTGTTGTTGTCGTGCGTCGTATTTCGTGGGGCGGTTTGAATCTACGCAAAAGCGATCGGGCCCGGCGGAGTGTCGGCGGCGGCGGCGTACACGCCTTCCCATATATTACGATAATAACGCGATCAAATCGCAACGATTTACAATAATAATGATTGTTGTAAAGGCGGTGGATCGACGACGGCGTGTTGGCGATTTTTCGCTGTCACGATTGACGTTTCGTCCCGCTGTTTTGTTCGCGTGCACACAGTGCGACCAATGATAAATGTACGACGTGCGCGCCGAACGGAATTCATCGTCGGGTGTTTAAGATTTACAAGTGAAATTTTGAGATCAATGACGTGATTTGCCATTCGTTTTCAATCAGGCTTATTGATAAATAATCAATAATTAAGGTCGATATTAAGTAATATACATTTCAATTATAGGTCCTTCCATTGCTGTCTGTTGTAGTCAGATGATAACAATATTTTACAACCAAACATTAATTATTCGTGTAGAATGTTCTGCCGTTACATCAAGAATTGCAGTATTCTAGGCGATTTAATGTATAATATGCATTGACGTTTTCAATTAATATTTTATTTATATCGAATTAGTTAATACCTATAAAATACAGGTTAATGCAATAGGTATAATAATATATTTTAAATTTATATCTCAATAAACAAAAATAAAGTTAAATAAATCGAATCAATTGGACAATGATTTAGTTTTTTTTTTTTTTTTTATAATTAAATCGTATTTATCTCAAAACATCAATAATAACTAATAAGATAGGTTAGATTTTTTCGACGAATATTTATTTAAATTTATTGACTATATATTTTAAATGTTATCTAACCAAACTTCAATCATTGATCGATAAGGACTTTTTGCCCAACATTAATCTGACTGAAATTCTCGTAAATCAGTTGTTTATCTGTTTTTAGGTGCGTTAGTTACCAACTAACCTATTATAAAAAGTGCCACTAAAAACTGATTTTATTTAAACATTTGATTTTTCCACAAAACATAAGTAATATCAGGATTTAAGTGTTTACATTTTTAAATTAACAATAATAATAATACATTTTTGTATTCGTATTGGATTTTTGTTATTTAATAATTGTATTCGTCTTTTATCATAATTATATAATGTTAATAATTTAGTAGTGTCAAGCTGTCACAGTCCTGCAGCACTAATAACTAATGAAAAAAAAAAATAATACATTTCTTCAAAATCAAATGTTCAAAAAAAACTCCTCTTTGAAAATAAGAATGCAATGATTGTTCTCAATAGTTTTTTATTATAAAACCTATAGATTATGAATTAATCAAAATTATGATGATAAGTGACTATCACTTTATAATAATATTCGTTTTTTTCGCCATTTCGGAATTTCCTATATAATAGCAATACAATTTATTTTTTATAAATTACACAAAAAAAATTTTATTTGTTCATAAAAAAATAAAATAATAATCACTTACTTCATTATTGTTGCTAAACACGCGTTATTTTCTACAAACTTTTATGAAGGGCTCCAAAGTATTACGACTCTGTTCTCGATGGGTATCGAACACTCGTTTATTCCTGTACATAATATTATGATGAGATCTGTAGCTTAGTATTCCGTTTTTATTTTCACTATCATAAAATATCATTACAAACGAGCAGTTTGTTTGAACGAAAAGTTTAGTCGATGATAAAAGTATCCGAGTTAATAATAAATAACAATATTACTCGGTTCGCGGTATAAGTAAGTACTATAATTATTGCAGTGCACGCGGTATAAAATAAAACACGTGAGGAATTCTTATAATTCCGATTTTAATATATCCGAGCAGAGACTGTTAATTTTTATTAAATGCAGTTTATAAAGGTATATAATATAAGATATTATACATAATATAATATATATATTGTGTTTTTTTTAAAGCTTACGCTTACCGATTCTCGTCGAACCGGTTTACGAACTTTTAAATGGCCCTAATTTAAAAAAAAATATGTATAATATATATATTTTTAGTCGATCGATGACATCGAATTGCTGTTATACATTATTATATTTTACAGAGCCATATTACAATATACAATGTTATAATATAATATCTTATAATATAAACGTATATGAATACATCGGAGCCATAGTGATCTGTAAACGCTAAAGCCTTGCCAAACGTCATAATTATTAATAATTATTATTTACTGTTGTACTGTGCAGTATGGATAAATCTAGATACGTTTCCGGCTATAAACATTTTATGGGTGTGTCACCACAGCATTTGTCCTCCGCGCGAGCCGCCATGCCATCATTCAGAGCGCGCGAGATCTTGCTCGTATGGAAAATGCCTGCTGAAAAAAAAAATGATTACACCTTTTGTTTTTTTTTTGATAATTCGTTAAATGTAATATTTCGGTTCTTAAAATACTTTTATGATACCACCTAACGAAAATATGATATATCGTTTTCAACACCTCTCCAAGTCAAAATTTATAAAATATATTATGTGTACGCGATGTGATCTGTCTAAGACCCATATATTATATAAACGTAAAATTTCACTATATTGAAATAAATTTAATCGGTTTATGAAATGCTATTTTCACGTTTTTCAACTATTATATAATAATATTGTAAATTACAATACTGGAGCTGCAGTGTGTGAATGGAAAACCAAACCGATTTTTTATTTTCGGCTTAAAATATTTGACTTGATTAATAGTATTTAATTTTTATAAATGTATTATATTTGAAAATTATGAACAATTTTGGAATTCTCTATGTAGTACATAACGTATATTGAAAAAAAAAATGTTTTAAAACAAAATTTTGTATACCCAATAAAATATATTCCAAAATAATGAGTGTCAGCTATATTATGCACTATTGTGTCATGCCAATATCATCCTATATTATATCATAAAATGTATATGTATATTACTATTTAAGATGTGATTGATTCTCTATACGCGTAATATGATCATTATTTTACCAAAGGGGTGACAGACTCAAGTTTTTTATCGCCACTAACTACAAAATCTTTTGACAGTGAGTGTCCCACACGCGAATCGTCTTGTAAACACACACACACACACATACACACACACACACACACACACACACACACACACACATATATGGTATATACACTATGATATAAAGTAATTCTTTGAAAGACAAACACTAATTTTATTGAAAAGTAATAACATTTTTTGAAATAGTTTTTTTTTCATAAGACTTCAACGTCATCACGACATTATTAAAAACATTTTCATTCTTTAAGTTTTTACCTTAGTTTGAATAGCAGAATACACTTTTAATTTCATATTTCAAAATACAATATTTTTTTGAGTATATCATATATAGGTGAAAATCAAATTTTGAACAAGTAGATAATTATAAATGTTTAGTTATATAAGTTTAGATGAATTGAGTATTAAAGTAAGAAAATTATTTGTAGAGTACTACTCCTGAGCCACTTCAGTCGCCGTATATAAATTTTAAATACTAATTAATAGTAAATCAGATTAATTATTCGTTCAAAATTTGGCTTTTATTCAGAATTATTTAAATTCTCAGAAAAACATCTAGTTTTGAAAATTCATATTAAAAATGAATGCCATCGTTAAAAAGAGTAAAATACATAAAAACATAAAGATAAAAATTTGTAAAAATGTTTATTTTTTTCAAAAATTTATCGTTTGAAAAAAAAATTTCCATATAATAAACATTAATACTTATAGAGTAAACGAGTATTTACTTTTAAAAGAATCTGCATCTTGTATAAATCAAAATATTTTAATACCTTTGTCATATATATGATTGGTTTAAAGTAACACTGTACCAGCATATACGAGTTTGCGGTAGGAATTTAAACAGTTTAGAACAAAAACGTTTAAAAACTTATCGGCGAGTGAATAAAATACAAACGATAATAATAATAGTATAATATTTATAAAGCAGCGCACCATTAAGGATTATAAATCGAATGCAGAGTCGTAAACACATTTAAAGCGCATATACCTACCAATATAATACGTATATATGTATACGGGAAATCTTCTTTTAAAATCTTCGTCCGAAAATTGAATAATATAATGGATATTTATACCGTTGTTGGTAATTCATTTAATTTTCAAACTTGTTTGTTTAATGTGTGGCTCGTTGATTTTTTATTGGAATGTTTTTTTTTTAAATTTTAACACAACAAATTATAGTAATAAAAGTGATAAATGAAATCCCGGTTTTACGTATATACCAACGAGTGGTTTTATCGGTCCCGCGGTTGAGTATAAAATGATTATTCAGATTTCGCGTTAAAAATCTTCATATAAAGCAATAACAAACATTTTTTTTAAGCATAAACCCGGGTGGTCGGAAAAATGGCTCCTTAATGATATGGGCTCGTTAATAAATAGAGTAAAAAGTAAATTTAAGTACCCTGTAAATCGTCTCGTTTCCCAAATATTTGCTTGACCATATAAAAGCATTCATTTTTTTTTTTTTTTGAGAAGGAAGGGTAGGCTATAAGCTCCCAAGTCCCCTCCCCTAGTTATGTTGATGTTTATATATTGTCCAGCTCATATAGTTTTACTGGGTAACCACATAGGTATAATACTGCTATATGTCCCCATTATTATATTTTACGAGTCTAAAATTAAAACAAGACCAAATTCTCAATCGTTATAATGATATTATTATTACAATTATAAAGTATATTGTGATGTCCACCTGTGGTTTAATTCAATGCGACGTGATGAAATGGACATTGTTAAAACAACGGTAAACGTCCGCCTAAACGGTGGTACGTGATAAATGATATAATACTCGGGTCTCAATAGATCCTATTTTTATATTACATCGTATTATTATATTTTATGTGAAATATTGCTTGATTTATATAGATGTTCAAAATAAAAATCCGAAAACGCTATAAGTAGGTGTAACCGATTATTAATTATTAGACGATATACGCAACACGGCTAGGTAGTGCTTAAGTAATTGCCGTTGATTTTTCGTATAGGAATAATTATAAGTCTTATAACAACTGTTTATACGTTTATTTCTTGCAACAAATAAATCAAATGTGTAATATTATATTTTTGGTGTTTCGCGCAACTGGTATAAATTATGACATTAATCGTGGTAATAATATGAAGTTAATAAATCAGTGACGCCAAAACTCAGATGACCAGACCAAATTTTCGGGGTGACGGTGATTAGATTTATTATTAATAATAAACTAATACCGATATTGTGAACTATATAAAGTGATTTTATATAGTTATATATTATACTTTATTAAAGTTACGCACTCATATGTTGTTAAACCTTTATTCGTATTTAAATTATGACTTGTTTTATAATGTTTGTGTTTTTCCGTGTTGGCACGATAATATTAGAGTATGAGGTTTATCGATAAAATAAAATAATAATGAAGAGGATGTCAATACATTATTAATTATAAATTATCTTTGACCCACGAAAATTTGCGTTCAGCAGATCCAATTTTGTGTTTTTAGCATTAGTAATTGTGAATTATGGTGAACTGACTTATATTTTAAAACTTAAAAGTAAGAATATTGTACCCACATGGAATCTCGTACTTATGTTTTATTGATATTTTAATTTTAAAGCAAGTTATGAACATCTTAAAATTGTAATATTTTATTTAGTCATAACTCACTTTTAAATTAATGCCTATACACATAGGTACATCAATAAGACCTGTAAGTTACCATAAATAATATTCTTACATTTAACTCTTCGACTTCTCAATTATAAAATATATAAATATGACTCTAAATCTAGATGTACTGCATTGAATTCACTTTATTGCGAATGTTCTTTTTAAGAATTTGAGTGCAGCGATTAATGTATTGAATTTACAGTGATTTGTTTTTGTGTTTTTATGTACTTACGCGTTTTATAGTAGAAAAACTTCTTTGATTTTCAAATTTAATATCTTTTTAATTTTTTGATAGTAAAGTGAATCTATTTAGTGATTTTCGGGAGTTAAAATTATAAATTCTCAACAATTTTTAAAATAATAAGAAAAAAAAAATTAAGAAAACAGAAATTTTCACGCAAAACCAATTATTTTATTTTATTTGCAACCAAAAACAAATAATTGTAGATACTTGAAATTTTCAAAATATTTTTACTATAATATTAAAGTTAACAACACAAATTTGGATCAACTGAACGTAAATTTGATATGTTGCGTACGGGCTAGAATGAGAAAACGAATAGTGTACTGACATATACTCTTAATATTTTATTACATTTAGTTTTTACATAACTGTACCTATAACACGGTAATCGGTATGACATTACTACCACCGTATAATTAATATCAAAATCTTTTCATTTTTATAAGCGAGTACCTTGTATCCTCTCCCCCTCCCCCTAAACAAATCGTTTGACATAAAATTTCACTGATTTAACGATATAAAAACGAGTAAATTCTAAAACAGACAATATATTTTTATAGTTGCGCTCACTTAAGAATACAACATCTATATAGTTTTAATTAGATAAAAATATATTGTCTATGCTTTGTATACATTTTTTTAAAGTAATAAAGTCGCGACTTTTAAGCTTTAGCACAAATAATAATATTTAAAAAATTATAATCAGTTACTTAAGATTTAATTTACAGTTTTATAATTTGATATGATGATAATAATTATTGTTATACTTTATCATAATAGACTAATCTATATCGGCGTATGGTGGACTTCTGATAGTCAACAACAATATTTCAGCAAACGTCCATGATTATATACGGCGCGATACGTATTTTAATTAACACTTCAAACACAACAATTTCAATAAACATAATAATCCATACACTATAATATTAAGACGGTTTAAATCATTCGATTAATTAATGATCGTCCGTATGTACTATAATATAACAATAGGACAATGTTTTGCCCCTTAAGCGGAACTACTTGTGTGATGGGACAGTGCCGCGCGATCACGTTTGGCTGCATCAATGGATACGTTTAATAATTATTATAAATCACGCTATAATAACCCATAGGTATATTACCAGTAAAATTAATTTATTCGTTCGAAAAGTATTCAAAAAAAAAAAAACATAATATTGTAATTTAAATATAATATATTAATAGGTGAATATTGCATATTACATTCGAATACGAACAACAAGCATATTATTATTGTATATTTTAATGTCACCTGGCAAAATTAAATAATTTTTTTTGTCTGGATGTAAAAAGTGTCATCAGACGAATAATTATATATTTGCTGCTTAACGTTGTATCGTTTAATACTTGAATGAAAATATCTGGTCGTATAAAATAAGCATTAGGAAAATAAAAGAAACAAATAGTAATATTAAATATTATATATTAATTATATAAATATATAATAATATGTTATGGTATACCGAAGTATTATAATTATATTGTACAAAGCATCTAAATATATTTCGTTAAAATGTCAGTTAGCACTACTTAATCAAAAATATTATTCATTTTTAGGTGATGTTATATACGCCGAATACATTTTGTTTCAGAATCAAAAAAAATGATCAAAATCTATTATTAACAATTTAAGTATAATAGTCATAGCCTATTATGTTGAAAAACTTGTTTAGTGGTGTGTAGTTTATGAGTATAATTATAATTTATTGAATTTCAACGTTAAAGAGTGTTATATTATTAAATTCTGGGACTAGTGAATAAATAATATAATGATTTTTAAGGGGTTATGTATAGGCAAACTAAATAATAATTAAACAAAATCAAGACATGTTATAAACTCAAATTATAAAACTATGTTGGATAGTAAGTTATTAACGATTTTATTTCATTTTAGTGTCACATTTGAGATTTGAGTATATAATGTATTTTTTGGAATTTATTTCATGTTATGGTTTTGTACAAATATTACACTTGCTATAATTTATAGTATATATTATCCTATGATGACTATAATTGTAATGTCATGTTGTATAAATTAATTTTTATTTTTATGCACAAAAGGCTTGTATAAAACATTCTTGATTTCGAGGATTATTTTTTATGTATGTATAATTCAAGTATTTTCGTATGATTCAAAATTGATTGTAAATGTAAAGTTATTTTAAAAAAACTCGCACTAATATTTTGAATTATTACAGTTATTGGGTTTACTGTGATAACGGTATCATATAATATTTAGACGGAATATTATAATACATTATTTTATGATCAAATCGCTTCAATCGTATAATTTAATATTAAATTCCGTTATACAGCTTTGATTTTTTTATAGACCAAAAAGGAAAATTATTTTATTTATATTTATTATATTACTACACAATGTATATTTTCCTCGTGCAATTTCAACGCTATATAATATTATGTAAGCCAAAGTAATAATTTATAGTTACCTGTACAAAATATATTAGTACAATTTGAGTATACAGGATGATTGTTTTAAATATTCCTTTTATTTTTGAAATTTTCTATTTAGTGTACGCAAGTTGCACATTTTATATTATTTCCATTGTTACATTTTTCAACCTCGTGTTTATCGAAAAAACAACAAAATATATTGATTTTTAAACAACAACCTTAATTTTAATTTTATAAATAATCTGAAGCACGTTTTTTAATAAAAACTTCTATGCTTCAGTGAATATTTTTTTTTTTATTATTATTAATAAGTGTTTTACAGATACTATGATCAGAGTAGTGCATGTATAGGCTTAATTAGGGGCAGGTACAGGGTAGGCTATGCTATCCCAATTTCTTCTGTAGCCGATCTAATTTTTTTGAATAGTTGTGGGCGTGAGGGACGAATCCCCCACGGGTGACTATTACCATAAAAAATTTAGCCTACCATCAAATCAAGTTTTAATTGCGCCTATATGGTTGTGTGTATATTATCAGTATACTTATAACATATTTCACGGAATACTCTTTTTCTATACCTCAGTTCATCTAAACTTTAAATGTTTATTAAAAGAATAAAATATTCGTTTATTATCCGATATATACGGTATCCATAGTACGTCAATGCTTTCATAGAAAAAAAAATTCACCTCGAAACTAATAAAGACAATATGATAACGAGTTGTCAACAAAACTTGATAGTGGGCAGTGACGGTTTCATCAACAATCTCGTTAAATAAGATTGAAAAAAAAAATGAGTGCAATGTAAAAATGTGTCAGAATTGCAACGAAGAAATGCATTGCGGTCAAATTGAAATGTGCAGCTAGCGGTTAAAAGAATCGTTCCGTATAATATTATTACGATATTATACATGTATGGTATACATTATGTAGGTACAACTGCAGCAGTATACGAATGTACGTGCACTGCTTAAGTAAATTCAGCTGTAAATTATTAGGTATGCATGTATTCCCCGTGAATTTTTTTCAACATTTTTTTTTTTACTGTATATAGTATATGTACCACACGATATAGTAATTTTATATTATAATGCACGTCGTCGTATTGCATCTGCAGCATATTATAGGCACGTGTTTTCTCCGCGATTTTCTATTATAATATAGATTATAGGTAGTAGTAATAGCTGTTGCTCGCGAAGGTCTACGAAACGAATATAATTATTGTACCCATATTATTATACTATAATATATACAATATTATACATACGACGACGGCGTGTTAAAACTGGTTTACAATATATTATGTTTCGTGTATACCTAACTTGTAAAAACTTTATTACAATTATATGCATATTTAATATAATATTATTATTATGACCATCGGGCGTATACATGCCGCATACAACATATCTACGTGTATCATAATGTGTATTATAATAGTATATACTGCAGGGTGCATCACGATGATTTTACGATATTTTTTACATTATCGTGTGTCTTTGCAATCGCGATACGCGCCATTTAATATTGTCATATCTATGTCGTCTAAGTTCAAAGTACCTAAGTGTAACGATCAAACTATAATAATAGCAGCTATGATTTTCGACATGCAAAACCTAATTAAAAAAAAAAACCGTTTTGTTTGGTTACGTACCTATATATTATATACAGCATCTTTATACGTTGCATTTTGTTTTTTAGACACACTGTCCGCTGTTCCGTGAACAACTATTATATTATTAAGAAGTGTTGCAGTAACGCGGTGTGATGAAGGCGATGCGGAAAGACGTTGCACCGATTCGATGGTTACGGAAACGATAGGATTATAAGGGGGGAAAAAAAGTATACGTAATTATATAATACGCGTGTATAAATTAAATGTACAGTATATAAATCACGTCGGTCTTTCCGCTATATACGTCTTATATAATTTTATATTTTATTAACTGGTTTGTCTGTCATTTTGATTGATACTTATATGTTGTACATCATACCGTTTCAACTACGATAACGATTAAAAAGAAAAAATATCTATGATTTGCAGTTCACGCTGAATTTTCCGAATAACACAGTTTTTAATATTATTTAAATGTAATAACCGTCTCGATAACTCACGTATAATATAATCAACCCATCATGTAATCGTTTCATACGAGTATGGTAAATGTGTACAGTGTCATCAATATTCCTCACCAGTCGTCGGCCATCAAACAAAAACATTGTAGTGTTACGAGAATCGTCGAGTTAGGTCATCTGCAACTTTTAATAAGTTAGCCACGTTATTGCCTTGCCAAAAGAATTTTGGCTCCGAGTCTCTAAATACGGGTGAGATACGTGCGCAAGTGATAAATGATCCCGGCCTTTAAATACTGGTGCTTATATATATATATATATATATGGCTATTCAGAGAAGATTGAGTAAGTTCATTTACGGTTCTCAATTTAATAATACATGTTAATTATAAGTACCTACCCTTAAGATTGTATATGCAATTAGTTTTTTAATTTATAATTTTTTGTATTATACCAGCAAAAATTACATACACGAATACAAATCATAATGTTTATTACCAGTAGTCTGAAAATGTATTATTCATAATTGTCACTCTAATATTATACTTTAGCTCTGTTTGATAAGCAGCTTATCAAAAAATTCCGTGCTAACATGCATTGTTTGGTTTGTGAATTTAATAAAGTTTTAGAAAACCGCATATTCTGTCTGAACCAATAAGGATGATTTAATTGTTTTTTATTTGTCTACCTTTAAAATATTATTTAATGCATGCGAACCTTAAATAAATGTTGAGAATGGAAACGTGTGCCATTATAATCAAACTAGCTTAATTTAAACTTAAAATTTAAAATAATAAACATCAAATAATAAATGTTACAACAACGACAGCATCGCAATATTTAGCAGTTTAGTTAGCAGTAAGTTAATACGAACTTGATATTGGAGACTACAAGTCTTCGGGCTTAAGTCAAGCTTAAGCTTTTGTGAGTATAAGGAAATATGATTGCATTATTATCATGCTAATATTAAATTATTATTATTAATACAGGGACATAGAATTTTAGATGTTTCGGTGTACAAACATAATTTTTTTTTCCCAAATAAAAATTTGAATTAAATTACCATATAAACATTGGTTAGTATTGGCAGCAGCGCATGGTAGATAATACTTTATAGGTAATGACACTTGACGTATATTTGTGCTACATAAGTAAAGAAAGTAGGAACGTATCGGAAACAAACATCGTTCCGATTGTTATTATTTCGTTACTTAACAAAATTCAAACGTAAACATTGTTTTTTTTGTTATTCAATTTGAAGATTGGTTTATACCAAACTTGTTTACAACAATATATGACCTTTCCATGCTTCCCTGTCGTTCGCCATATTTTTAAGCTCCACGTAGGAATAGTGACTCCTGCATCCTTCATTATTTGGCTGATTCTGGATCTTCCTCTCGATTGTGTCTCTTTTATCATCATTCCTTCCGTTACCCATTAAACTATGTAATTCGTCTCCATTCCTCAGCGTGTGCCCAATGATCTGCCATCGCCTTATATTTTTACAATATCTTATTAGTACAGTACTTATTATCTATCAATTTTCGATTTTTTTTTACTGCCTTTAGTATGTTTTCATTTGTTCTTCTTTCAGCCCAACTTATTATTTACGTCTTCCTCCAACATCACATTTTTAGTCTCTATAGCATATAATATCCTATTCTTTTTTATTTATTGTCCATGATGGTTTGCATCCATATAATACCGTAACGTCGTATTATGTTATTATTTATTATTGTCGAAAGAAAAATGTATTTACTCCTTTATGATCAATCGAATCAACATTGTAGGTATAATTTAATGTTATTTTTTTAAATTCTCAAAGCAATGAAGTTCTACCGCAGGCAAGATATATTGAACAGTTTAAGTTTTAGAACCCAAATGAGAACATCTTATAATTATCGGTTTTAAGGTTTTTTCGCTCAGCTTGTTTTTATCAATATTTTTAAATTGAATCGAAAATTAAAATTCTACACAATATTTTAATGTAGATCCTATTTGCTGTTTTGATATCGAGGCCAGTGATTATTTTTTTTGTCAATATGATGTTTTACAACACGTATTTTACAACGTTAAATTACAGAATACCTAATAATATTAAAAAATAATATGGATACGATCAATATAAATGAAAGATCACTGATATCTGTACTTAAAAATGTTATACCTGCGCGCAAATCGATCTAAAAAATATATGCACTGGCTCTAATAGTGACCTAATAGGATTATTATAATGGCAAGAAGGAACCTGCCAATAAGTGGTTTTTAATTTATTTTTTATAAATCGAAATTTGCTCGAGAATATCATCGCAAATCTACCATTTATATATGACGGACATTGACCCGACCATTAAAAAAATATATTGTAATATTATATCGATATTATACACATATTATTAGCTATATGATAATATTGTCGCACCCGTATTATACTAACCATTTTTACTATACCTATAACCACGTGCAGGGGGATTGGGACATACTTATTGATTTTTACGAGCGAATAGATTTCAACTAGATATTTAATTCGCGTATAAAATAATAATATGTGGGTACCTATACAAACATTT
Source organism: Pentalonia nigronervosa (assembly GCA_014851325.1). NCBI lineage: Eukaryota > Metazoa > Arthropoda > Insecta > Hemiptera > Aphididae > Pentalonia > Pentalonia nigronervosa. The sequence goes on from JACXSJ010001413.1 coordinate 82,983, forward strand.
TTTTTTCAAACTGTTGAACTGTTAAACTTTATGGCGTAATATCTAAAAGTTAATACTATAATGTATAAAATATTCTATGATATTATACCATATTTATATATACACACGTTACACAGTAAAATCAAATGTAATACCTTTATGTTTTACGGATGGTTGACATTATTGAATGATAAATAAATCTATATTGGTTACGCGGTATAATATTATAATATTATTATGCATAATTGCCCATGGCAGCCACGGATCGATATAATATATAGGTATAGATAACTACTAATGTACTCTATATTATATTAAATTTTATTATTTTATTTAGTTAGTAAATATTATGCATAAATATTACAAACATTTATAGGCTATAGATGTTTATTTAGCCATTACGTGAAAACACACGAGGTCATGACAGAACATTTAATTATTTTGACTACACAATATCGAAAGACAAGAAGTCCAAAAAAATAAAATTATACAGAAATCAAATTTACCGCTAAAAATATTTTTGAATTATTATTAAATAATCTTTTCTTCTCGCGGTTTAATGCAACACGTCAAGTGTATGATTTTTGTTTATTGAAAAATATAAATAATATTTTGGTCTTAAAATTTTGGAATGATGCAATAGATTAACATCGATTAGACATAGTTTTTTTGAAAAATGAGGTTTTAAATACTTATAAAATTGTGTTGAAATTAAAGAAATCTCGATGTATAAATAATAAATAATAAATTTAATAAATTGTAAATAATTAAATAATATAATATTAACAATTAAATTATAAATATGATTTTATTACGAATGTTATTAAATAAATGTTATTTTTTGGTTTTTTTATAACATGGCAACTTAAATTAAATCAAATTAAAAATTGTTTTCAATTTATAAATGTATTATTTTTAATAGAATAGATTCATTCAATATGTGTTTTAAGTTTTATTATTTGAGTTAAAGTACATTGTCAAACAATTTAATTAATGAAATGTGGAAATAATAACGATTGATGGGCGATTTTTCAGATGTGGTTTTTATTCTAGGTCTCTTGGCCTCCTGGTTACCAAGTGAAAATTATGTGCTTACCCGTCACTAACACTGCGGACGATATGATTTCCATTAACAATAACAATAATATTATCATTTGACTATAATCAACATCATTCGCAATCGCTATTAATTTTTCTTACCTCAAATAAGTGTTGAAGCCATTAGTTGTATATTTAATTTTGTTTTTAATATCCATTTATGATATATACATTCTTAGAAGATGTTTTGACAAGGTTTCTTTTGATTTTAATCGGTGAACAAGTTTTAATTTTTCAATATTACTTATCGATTATAACACGTACTTAATCATAAATAGAGTGATGTCCTAATAAATCATGCTCATACAGTTATACAATAGTACTTATTATATATAATATATTATATATCATACACACAAACACATATTCTATTATTATTGTTAAATACACGCTCAATAACAATTTATTAACATATAAATGTATAATGATGCGATATACCAAATATGTGTGAGTACACCTATTCAAGACAGTAAAAAAAACGTAATTTTCTACCTTAGGAGAGAAGAGAAGGCGGTGAAAAAAATCAGCCCGCCGGCGCGAAAACCCAAAGTCGCCACTGCGAATTTCGCTCCGGGTGATATATATATATAAAATATAATATATAAGTACACGTATACCTGTATATATCTGTATAATATCATATACCGAATTACCGCGACGCTGCAGCAGACATTGGTATATACGTATAAAATAATATATATATATGCAATACCTAATAATATACTATCTATGATATAAATTGGCCGCGCGCGGACGACCTCACGTGCGTGTTATTACATAAAACGACATTAACTGCATCGTACACTGCGACGTATTATTTCTGTACGCGTATCAAAATAATATTATACAGAGTGCACCACCAAACGTGCTCACTAGCATTTTTTCATTTAATAATCGATTTTTGGAAATTCTAAAAAAACTCAAAGACCATATTTTTAAATTCTTGAGATTATTTATAGGAGTAACAAATATTCTGTGTATCCTGTGGAAATAAAAACTTCTGCTTTTCAAATGAGAACCCGCACTTTTTTCACTGGGTAAATTATTAAGCGAAACATTCTTCTGAAAATGTTGACGTATCATAACCAAAATTCCAACGAATAGTTTTCTGTGTACTGAAGATATTAAGTCCATGACAATGGGAGCTATAGAAATTCGAAAATTTTAATCATCAATATTAATCTATCAATATTTATAATTTATAAAAATGATCTAAGTATAGTAAATACTATATAGATCCAATATTACATATATTTTATATTACTGTAATATCATTTTTAAGGATTATATTATCCTCAGTATAAACATTTTAATAACTGAAAAACCACTCGTTCGAATTTTGAATTAGGCACATCGACAATTTCGAAAAAAATATACACTGAATAATTTATAGCGAAAAAAGGGGGTTCTCGTTTGAAAAACAGAAGTTTGTATCGCCACAGGACACCATCCTTAAGTGGTAGGTACAAAAAATCTCAATAATCTGAAAATGTGGTCTCAAAATATATTTTTGAAAATCAGAATTTGAATAATTTCATTATTGAACGGGAAAAAAAAATGGAGCGGTGAGCACGCTTGGCAAATCACCCTGTACACGGTAGGTGCGGAGGTAAAATAATATCGTGTATACACACACACGTCCTCCGGGTCGATACAAACATCGACGCAGTATTATAATAATAATATCGTCGTCGGCGTCATCGTTGGTTATAATATAAACACAATAATATTAAATGTATAGCTGCTGCGCGGTGCATCGTCGGCCTGCAGTACCGCGGGTGCTGGAAAACTCGTCCCGAACACGAACATCTGTGGCCGCGACTATATAACATAGGTAGAGGTATATTGTATGTACATACGTAGGTACATGATATATTATTATATAATAATATGTATAACGACCCAGCTGCGGTCATATATATATATCTGTACATAATATTGTATGATGCGCACCTATATAATATAATTTTATTATTATTATTTTTTTTCTTCCGACATATTATTTCTATTAAAAACCATTATTATTAGCGGCCGGACGACGACGACGAGACGTGCGTACATATATAATATTAATAATAATACAGGTATGCTTAAATCACGTGTCTGACGTTTCCGCCGACGGCGCGACCCGACGATTTCGGGCTACTGTTTAATAATCGCGCGCGGGTCTACGATTCCTCCTCCCCGCGTGTCCTACGCGCAGCACACGCGCGCGCGCGCGCACGTCGTCCCCGAGGGGGTCGAGCGGCTTCTGCCGCTCCCGCGTAGCTCTTGGTCGTCGTCGTCGTCGTCGTCGTCGTCGTCGTCGTCGTCGCCGCCGCCGTCTCCCCCTCCCCAACCTCCACCGACACCACCTCCTCCACATCCGCACCAAAGAGCTTGCGCACACACGCACGAACATACGATTTTCTACACTAGGTACCTCGTGTTTTCTACCACGAGCATACAATATTATAATGGCCGCGCAGCTACCGACTTGGTAATATTATTATATTATAATACGTTATTATTATTATAACGATTATAATAATACGAGCAGACCGTGTAATTTATCGTGTGGGCCAACGATATAAAATATTAGATATATTATATATATATATCGGTCAGAGCTGTGAGCGTACGTTTGTGTGCGCGCGCGAGCCCGATCGTTACGAGGCGGACTTAATTAAAGTCGGTTTATTATTATAAAACATATAATATTATTATCTTATATGTTGTGCGCACGTTTATAGAGAGGTATGCGGCGTGTATATCATCGCGGAGTATCGGCGGGAGCCATTCATAAATTACGTAACGAAATCCGTATACACATTTAACATATTTTGTGTACGAGTATATTTATAGGTAGACACTACGTGAGAGTCTCGCGCGCACACCCATCTTATACGTATTTTGTATTATAATGTACTACCGACATTGCCTGTATCATGGTATAGTATAGTTTTATACCGATTTATCATCAATCGTATAAATCCAACGCGTCTACACGCCGAACGCCTGAAATGTCGGTATACACAGAAAACGGTCACCGGCCGTCAAATAATACCCATGGTTAGGTTATGTGTCACCTAACATAACCCAAGTCATGTCTATTTTTGCCGTGTGGTATCGCGACTGATGTGGGAGCCACGATAGTGTTGCTTCCACCTCAGTTGCATCGTTCATCACACGATTTACCAAACCAAAAAGTCACACAAAATATACGTGTGACCAGAACCCATATCATTTATGCACGATAAAAAAAATATCAACAATATTGGTCCATCTTTTAATTCATCTATGACCTGTCCACGAATTGTCTCACGTGCTCTTCATCCTCCTAGACGGACAAGATGTCCTCTACCGACTTATAAAACACTGTAGGATTCTTTATCCTCTTTCAAAACCGTAGCCCTCTCAGCCATGTCAGTGAGAAGGTCGGAAAACCCAGGTCCGCAAACTTTAGGTCTGACATATCGATTTCAGAGGACGCCCGGAACGCGCGTATACATCGGCCTTCATTGCGCTCCATTTCGGGTCATTAAGTCCCATCTTGGGATGCAAAGTCAACTCTACCAACGATTATAATATAAACCATATGAAATAGGTATATAGTCATACTGCAGTTATTACTGCGCACGTCATGATGATAATTAAGATTATTGTGCAAGTATATTTTTTAGTTTCTAGGGACGGAGACGTGCGCTCATTTCTTATTTTCAACCACCGCCGCCACCAAATCTGTTTAAAAATGCACGTGAGAATTTCAATTAAAAAAATAGAATTTTTAACGATTGGTTACGAGTTTAAGGTTTAGTTGTAACGCATATAAGTTATATCGTCCGTCGTCTCATCAATTGAGACAAAATTTTTTTTGTATAATATTCAATACGTTATTTTTGTATTTTTTTCCAAAGTTTTTTGAAAACAGTCATCTACATAGCCTTAACGGTTTCCTAGTTTCATTTGAGTTTTTTTATGTACCTAATATGCTTTTGTGAATATTCTCTACATTTACATTTTCCAATATTTATACAAAAAAATATTAGCAAATAACATGGATTCACAAAAATCTTTGTTAGACTGACATTTTTTGTTCAGCACATTGTATTCAGGAAGCTGATGGCTTATTTTGGTTCATTATTCTGTTTATTGATTGAACAAGCTTTTCAGTATTATAAAATAGTGAAATGTTTTTCGGCAATAATACACAAATTTACATAATAATACTGATTTATCAACTAAAAACATGACATTTTTCGAACTTTAAAACATATGCATGTAGGTGACGACGACTTAAACACTTATATAACACTTATACACTGTTTCTTTTACTTTAGGCATTTTTCACAAAAATAAACTGATTACAACAACGTAGGCCATAACACGTAAGATGGACTTATAGCTTTTGTATACCTACACCGACTGCTTAAAGTATCCCGTACTAGTAAAATACATGTCATCTAAGGTCAGATTAGGCCGTAGGTCATAGCACCTGTCATCTGTGTGTAGCCGACCAATCAACAATTTCCCACTACATTTTTCTTATGATATAAAAATTCTTAATAATTACAAACGACACGTTAAAATAATTGTTTAAGTAAATTTATAATCTATGAAAAAGCACAGTGGACCCTCAGATACTATATATATATATTTTGCATTATACATAAATTGATAAAGTGAGAGAGATAAAACACCGATCATAAATAAAATATAAACAGAAAATCGTTTGTTTTTTACCTGTCCCGATCCTATATAAAACCCGCCAGTCACACGAATCTCGACGCGCCCTATGATAACATAATAGGCACTTAGTACAAGAATACAACTATAATAATAATAGGTTTGTTCCAACACGGCATTTGGGATTAGTTGCCGACTGATTCTTGATTGGTTTACTGTGCGTGCGTTAACGTGGTTTAATCACGGACTCTAAGATCAGTTGGAACGCTTTTCGGACTATCAATGATCGTAAAATGTAGATAATAAGATAAGAGATGTTTTTTTTTTTTAATTGTTTTTAATATTTCTGTGATACGTTGTTAAATAAAATCAAAACGAGTGATATTGAAGATTCGGATGACTATCTTATGTCTAGTTCTTCATCTGACGACGAATTAGAATTAATTAATATCCCTCAAAAAAGAAACGAAAATTTTTTAGGTGAGTAAATGCTAACAGGATTGCCGAGAATCTTTTTTTATTAGTGATTATATTTCTTTCTTTTTGTTTAGAAGAAACTGTACCACAATATGACAACGAAACATATTTTGGACATTTCCGGATCAATTAAAGTAAAAAACTACATGTACATACCTTCAATTTTATATGTTTTAGGTACCTACAGTTTATATAAATATCATAAAATTGTTTATAAACGTTACGTGAAAATTCAAACGCGTACAGTTGATAAGAAATATTACTGAAATGTTGATAACACGAACAATAAATATATGATAAAAGTTTCTCTGACTATTAGCCCCCGGCGGAATCAGCGGACTGTTCTGACTGTCAACAACCAGTCCTGAAACTCGTAAATGACGCGTTGGAACAACCGTCCGATAGTTTGAGTTTGCGTTTCGGGTGTGTTGGAATGGAAAAATTTTACTGCGCAATGCTCACGCCCAGTTCTATTATAGTCCGATCGCGTGTTGGAACAAACCTATTAATAAACTCTCAGACCGTTGGATACAGAATACGGGATTCGAATTTCGCGCGAGGTCTCCGTCGCGTTTCCGTGTCGCGACGTTGTCAACTCGGAACGCGCCGCGAAGTCGACCCTTGTACATCCGTAGCGGGGACGGGCTCGCCGCAATCGAGCTTCCAGCCAGCGTCTTGTCGTGTTCTTGCTGCTTGCGAACGACGTCGTCGTCGTCGAGCCGTTTGCCTGTCCGGTGCTCCTCCGCCATCTTGGCATGTTGTTCTCTTCCTGTAAACTGATCCGGTGTTTAACTGACGCGACCCGGTGCGCCGTTCACCGTTAATATCGTTTGTTTTTGTTTTGTTTCGTCAATCCGAGCATCGCTGCTCACGAACGCGTCGCGTACCGTCGTTTACGTTGTCGAGTTCCGACCGTCTGTGTCGACCCCACGGCCTTTTGTTATTTTTTGTCGCCCGTCCGATTCATCGCCGTGCGATTCCGAGTCGTGGTGTCGCGAGTGTCATTCCGCCGCCCGTAGCCCCTCGCGCCACGTGGTCGTTCCGAACGCGTTACTGTTTTCGTAGCTCAAGTCGTCCGAGCGTCTCGTACGGTCGCTCGTCGCGTCCCCGACAGTCATTTTGGACTTTGGGTGTTGGATACGTGACAATCACGCCCTATCCATTGATATGGACCCAAACAGAGGACGATCTTCGGGATGGACGAAAGGAGCTTCGAAGTCGTGGTGTTTAAATAATTTGGAAAAACTGTTTAATATTGCGACGATTTGTTTATTATAAATTCAGAAAATCGACTGGCTTGAAGGTGCTTGCTGTAGCCCGGGAATATCACGTCCGAATTGATGCCGATTCGCGGGCTCCCTTATATATTGGCTACTCCTCCTATATCGGTACCTACGTCGTCCCAGTAAGATGGCGTTGACCTCATTCGTTCTGCCGTGTATGATTGCGCTAGTTCCAGGAAATGCCATCCACCCACGCTTTGTCGGTCGAGTGGCGATAACTCGCCGGACGCTGTTAGTTCATTTATTATTTTAATATCATAACTAATGTGCCCGACGTGATATTACATTATCTAATTTAAATATTCTATTTATTTAGATAATTTCTGGAAATCGCTGGTTGTTCGAGGCGCCTTGTATTATCGAGTCCGATATTCGCGATTCGAGTATCGTTGGCTCGTTGACGGCTTGTCACGCCCTACCGTATTCTCGAGCGCGTTTTCTATTACTTGTCCGTTTTAGGTGCGCGACTTCTCTGGTCCTATTCTCAGAATTTCTTATGTTAAATAAATAATTTTAACCGCCCAAAATGTCCGATACCTAGGTCTACATTTAGACCGCAGGCTAACTTGGGCAACTCACACCCACAACATAAGACTTGCCTTATACAATCGTTCTCGCCAATTACGTTATCTCCTCACTTCACAACACATCAACTTAAAAAACAAACTACTATTATACAAACTTCTACTCAAGCCGGTCTGGACATACGGTATCCAACTATGGGGTGCAGCCAAAAAGTCCAACTTAAACAAAATCCAGATCTTCCAATCAAAATGCCTCAGCCAAATAACCAAAGTACCCTACTATGTATCAAACGACACTCTACATAGAGATCTAGCCATTCCAACAGTCCAAAACGTCGCAAAAACTTTTTACAAACGCACACACTCCAAGTTCCTCAGTCATCGTAATCCTCTGATCTCCGAGCTGTCCACCAACACTATTCCTGGTGACCCCAGAAGGCGTCTTAAACGTACCTGGTGTCGTGCCCTACTTATCTAAAATTGTTTATATATACGTCTACGCCTAATTTTGTAACCCCACTCTCTCTTACCAACACATAACATCCTAGTCCAATAGCCTAACACCCAAACCTTAAGTGCCTCCAATGGGCGGCTTCTTATCTCCTGCCATTCAAGCCTTGTCACCCACCTCCATCACATACACTTATTGTAAAACAAAAATTTATAGATTGTGTATATTTAAATAACAAAACAAAAAACAAAAGTTTCAAGCAAAAAAAAAAAATAAATAAATAAATAATTTTATAGTCGATATAGCTTTGCCTTGACCTAACCTAAGTGATTTATGTTGAAATGTACATTGTTCCCCCTTACCCTCGAGGTCATTGCTGATCGATTAATAGTCATAAAAGTTATGTATCGCCGGGTACATCATAGTACCATCCCGTTCTTCGTGTCCACGCGGTCGTTGCCGGATTTCATTGTCTTGCACGCACGTGCAATCACCGTCATATTTTTCGTCGGACGTCCGTCTACGCACGCACCAGTCCGCTGCCGAACACGGATCAGCTGATAGTCAACGACGCTGGTTGTCCACCGGCCAACCGGTACCAGGTCGTACACATGATAGCAATTCTGCTATCACCCACCTCTGTTTGTATTTTGCGTATTCAAAATTGTTTTTATATATCGTGTATTGTTTCCGTCCCGCTGTATTGACGACCGCACGTGGTTGCTTACCCCTTTATTACTAACCTGGCGATAAGGTCTCGCGTGTAAAAATTTTGTAAATATATACCTAGTCATGCCATAAGTTCTGTCCCTTATACAAATGTCTATATTTAATAAACAAAATAAAACAAATATAAAAATCTGATGTTTTTTTATTCTCTATAAACTTAGTGACTAAAAAAAAACTAAATACTATTCAAAATGTCCACTATTTGCATTTATACACTTCTTCAAACGATCTAGCCACTCGTCTATGACAGCACGCACCACTTCCAACGGTATTGAGGCAGCTGATTTCACAAATCGGCTTTCAAGGACTCAATATTTCTATGGGGCTTAGAGCAGGCCTTCTCTTCTAAAATACTCCACAGTCTGTAATCCAAAGGATTGAGTTCTGGACTTCCTAAGGACCAATCTTGAGCGGCGATAAATCCTGGTAAATTGACCTTCAACCAGCGTTGTGTCGTTTTTGCTTTATGTGCGGCGCTGAATCTTGCTGAAAGGTCCAGTTTATTCCTGCAAACAAGGTATCATTTAAAGGCTTCACTACCTTTTCTAACATATCACTTTGATAGTTAACCGCGCGTGTTTTGACTCCCTGCTCACAGAAATGCAGTTGATTAAAGCCCTCATATGACACTCCCCACCAAACCATCACTGAGGCTGGATGATATGCTCTTTCTACTCTTTGAATTTTTTCAGCAGCTTCCCGAGAGTTGTGAGCATAAACTCTATCATTTTGACGGTTAAATTTTCCTTCTACAGTAAAAATTTTTTCATCTGTAAACAGTATTTGTCTGTGACCATTTTGAGCATACTGCTTGAAGTAACTTCTTCTCTCTTATCGCTCTAATTTTACGTAAAGCGTCTGTCAACCGCTGACCGGTACTTCTTCGATAAGCACCAAGGCCAAGGTCTTCTTTAATTATGCGTGACAGGGTTCTTCGTGGAATTTTCATTTCTCTAGCCATGATTTTTTGTTTACGGAGTGGATTTCTGCGAATCCTCTGTGCGATAGCTTTGACTGCTACATTTGTTCTTGTTTCACGTGGACGTCCACTTCTTGGCTTGTCATCTATAGTATTCAACTCGTTAAACCGTTTAATGGTCCGATAAATAAATTTTTTCGTTATTTTTAACAGTTTTAATAAGTTAAAAATGTCTATTGGTGTTTTATTACACTTAAATAACACAATGACAGCAATACGATTTTCTTTAATACCCCATTCTATGTTTAATATGTGACGTGAACTATCCTACTAATGAGAAATAGTAGATATGACACTTATTGAAAATTATATTCATAAACAATGTCATTAGTGTTATCATAAAATATATATAGAACAACTGATAAATAGGGATAGAACTTATGGCATGACTAGGTACAAGTCCATATTGGACGAAAATTCTATACCGCAACCTCCTGCATTATACGTTTGCAGCCTTCGTACGCACACAGACAATAAATAGTAAGAATATAATAATATATATTAATGTACGCGCATGCATTAACCGACGGTTATTTTTTCGATCGCGTTTTATGCATATATTTTAATAATTATATGTAAAGGAACCGCTATTATTATACATATGGTGATTTTTAGGCATCCACTCGCCATTTTTATGTTTAATTTAGTTCATCGCTCACAAAATTA
>JACXSJ010001414.1:0-93716 GCA_014851325.1 Pentalonia nigronervosa
TTATAATATCAGTTCAAAAATATTAAAGATACATATAAGCTCACTTTTTTTATAAGCATTTAAAGTTCAAATTTTGACCAAAATTCATCAAAATATCGAACATTTATAAATTTTTATGTAGTTAATAAAGTACAAAATGTTAAATTTTTATAGCTTAGGATTAAAAATTTAAAACAAGATTTTTCGTAAGTAGTTAATAGTGCAACTAAAAAATCTAAGAAATATATTTACATCGTTATTTTTATAGACATTTTAAGTTTAAATTTGGATACCACAAAATTAAAAATATTCAAATTACAAAAATAAAGAAAGCAACTGCAGATCTCAACAGATCCACTTGAAGAAAAAATTGACTTTTTTGGTATTTTTTTATAATACCTCATACGCTTAAATTACAATTTTCATAATTCATATAAAGTCTATATTATATAGATTATAAAAAAAAAAAACTTTAGGTATGACATCAATATGATAAACATCTACATATAGTATCAACATAAAAAAAAATATGCAAGTAATGTTTTTATTTGAATCTGAGATGTCATTCTATGAGGTCCTACCTCCTATATACGCCACTGATAAGGAAACCACAAACAAGACTCATACAGCCGCCTACTCAAATTATAACATCCTATAATGAGCCACAGGCTATGCTGCGGTTGCAAAGGTGACTACTTTAATCCACGTAATATATAGAGATTATTCATGTATTTTACGTTTTTTAGAAAATATGTGCATTATTTTGAACCATCATGATCTATTAAAAAATTGTATAGCTTGTACAATTACGCATTTATACATGTACAATGTACATATCATCATAAATATTTTTTATAATTCTATAAATAATTGAATTATACAAGCCGTGGCTATATCTGTATAACTTATGCACATATTATATACCTACATATATTATCTACGTTTTCACGATACGTCTGAGCCCAATACCAATCGATGCACTATCAGAGATGTGATGGAGGTATGCGCTGGTATACGCCACATACCCACTTTCTATATTTTAAAAAGAGAGCATACTGAAGAAAAAAACTGGAGACCGCAAGTATGCTCTGAAAAACGTATGTATACCCACCATTTGGCCACTTCACAAAAATTGTTTTATGTCAGTAGGCAGTAACCAGCTTATTCTATAACAATATTATAATTTCAAACTGTCGTGAAATGCAAGTTACAGAATGTCCGTAGATAATATGATATATTATATATGGATTTTTTGATACAACAGTCTATTTTTAAATTAGTCGCTATCAATATTATGTTAAAATAACATTATGACGTATTTTGTTTGTACAGTGTATTTAAGATTTGTCGATAATCAATAATAATTATATCATTGTATCTGTTATTTACTTATTTGTCTTTCGACAGCTTGACTAGTGACTGGTATAGTACTGTGTTCACTATGGATACATTTGTAATACGATCTACAAAGGTAAGTCAATACTCAATAAATAACTTTTATTTTAAATAATTATTACTTTTGAAATTTAACTTACGTGTATATTAGTGAAAAAATATCGAAATTGAAACCAAAGTTACTTCATTTATTACTATAGAAGTCAACACAGAAATTGGTGCATTGAAGCCCTTTTTTAGCCCTCTGTTAATCATGCATGTGATATGATAATTTTTATGGTACTTACCTACTACAAATATTCACTATATAGGTGTGTATACCAATGTTCAATTCACAAATTTAACTATAATTTGTTTATATTTTTTTTTCTATAAATGTTATGTATAATGGGGTTTGATGGACCTTAATTATATATAATATTATACAGAATAAACAATTATTCAGAGAAAAAAAAAATTTAGATCCAGATGATCCAGTTTCTTCAGAGGAAATGTGTATATCATCGTCTAAGACACCATGTAAATTTTCAGAATTGATATTTGTTTAGTACTTTTAATATAATTTTTTTAGAAAATATTTTCAGTATTTGAATGATAATTTTTATTGTAATATTTTAAGATCAGAAACTACTCAAAGTTGCTTCAGAGAAAAATTCCAACACAAATCCATATAATGAAGTACATCTTTGGCCATCTGAATGAATTTACAATCGATGGATTTAGAAAAAGATAGATATTCCTGGCTCATTTGTGATAATGGTAAAATTGGATGCTTATATTGTAAAAATGTTGAATTAAAAATGTGTAAAAGTCAAGGTGTTGAAATCTCAATTGATTGGAATCAAATAAATATTGATGGTGGTACCAATTCAAAGTTAGTTACTTGTTTAAATATTTTAAGACATAAAATATCAAGACACAATAGATCTAAAGCACACAACTTTGCTTTAAATATTTCAAAAGAAAAAACACATAGTAAATTAAGTACATTATTTGAAATTTCAACTTCTAAACATTATCAATCTACAATAAAAATTTTTTGCACTGTTTATTTTATTGCAAAAAATAACCGACCATTTGATGGTTATTCAGATCTTGTTGAATTACAATAAATGAATGGGGTTTTATTAGGCCAAACATTACATTCGAGATATTCAAGTACTTCCATTATTGATCATATAGCTACTAAAATGAGAAATAAAATTGTTCAAAATATAGAAACCAATTCAAAAATTTCTATATTAATGGATGAATCAACAACAAATAGTTGATTATTTAGCATGAATATTTATCTCAAAGCCTCCATATCATGTGATTCACCTGTTTTAATATTTTTGGATTTAATTAAATTAAAAAGTCAAACATCTATAAATATCATAGACCAATTACTTGAATACTTACATCAACATGGATTTACTGATATTTATTTAAAAGGACATTGGATATCATGTCACAGACTGAGCCAGTTTTCTTTTAGGGAAAACTAATGGAGTAGCTGCACGTTTAAAAGAAAAATTTCTTGTAATATTTAGTTGGTATTGCATTAATCATTGGTTAGAATTGGCAGTTAATGATGTGTTAAAAGATATTACAGCAATGTATCATTTCAAACATTTTCTGGACACATTATATTTGTATAGTCGATCACCTAAGAAGCAAAACGAATTAAAATTGCATTATGTAAGTTTAAATGAAATATTTTTAAAAATTGGTCAAGTACTCGATGTTTATTGGATTTCTAGCAGCTATAGAACCATAAAAGTAGTTTGGAAGATATATCCAGCTTTATACAAACACTTTAAAGAAGCTTCTAAGGATAATGGTGATCAAAAAACTAGATCCTAGTGTAAGGTCTTTGTAAATGGTTGGAAAGCTTACAATTACTTTCAGATTTGGTACTTATGTGTGATATGTTATCTGAATTATCTCAACTGTTTAGGTTTACAGAGTTGTGATGTAACTTTAATACAAGCTGATAAAAAAAATTAAAAGAACTATTAGAGTAATTGATTCTTTAAAAATTATTAAGAGTGATTATTATATGCTGAAGCAGTTAAGGGTCTATAGAACTAATGATGTTTAAAGATATCCCTTTATGTAATAATATTAAATTAGTATGTATCAATAATAATCAATTTATGACAAGTATTATTAACAATTTAAATATGAGACTATTAGATAATAATGAAGAAGATAAAATAATCATACAAGATATTCAAATTTTAGATAAAAAAACATGACCAGCTTATGTAAATATTCGTTTTGGTGAAGAGGAAGTAAAACGACTTCGTAACAGATTTCTTTTAAATCAAGAAAAAACATTAAGAGGATTAAGAATATTAATCGACAAAGAAACCAATAAAATTGAAGAACTAAATGATGAAATAAATAATTTAATAAAAATGATCCCATATTCTACAGAGGAATGCGAACATGGATTTAGCTTAGTGAATATTATTTGTCCTGACATATTTTCAAGATTAACAATTCACAATATTTCAAATCTTATGATGATTAACATAAATGGTCCACCATTAAGTATATGGAACCCTGAAGCCTATGTCAAAAGTTGGATTTTACACCATAAAACAGCTGTTGACAATAGATCTAGAAAAATAAATAGAAATGAAAAAGAAAGTTTAAAACAAAAATGATGGAATATTCTATAACCTTAATTTATAAGTATATATTATGTATTTACTATTTGGTAAATAAATACATTTTGTAATAATATTAATTACACTATTGAAGTTAATAAAATTTGTTATTAATTTATATAATAGAATGGTTGTGGAGGGGTGAGGGGGGTTATGACAAAAACCCACCTAAAGTTGCCACAATTTAACATATATTTTAAAGCATACTCACAAATAATTTTGGAACTACATCCTTATGCACTATACACACATATGTATCTTGTCTTAAATAATATTTATAATACTATAATAATGTATTTATACAATTTTCAAAAAATGTAAAAAAACATGAAGAATCTCTATACTACATGTAATAAAATAGCAACCTTTGCGACCGCGCCGCAATCTGTGACCATTTAAATCGAATGACTTACCAATAAATAATATAAATCTTTGTGTACATAATATACGATGACATAGCTAGGCCGGAGTTTTATACTTTGATCCCGTTACTCTCTAGTAATCTATAGTTTTCGTGGACTGATGGAAGCATATTTTTTATCCATCATATTTTTTATCCATCATATTTTAGCTTCATTAAGTAGAGATGAAGATATATTATATCTTTTCTACACCGTGTGTAGCTCACCGTCATTAACATATGATAATGAATACTTATAAGTGATCATTATTTTAATATTTTAGATTCTGAGCGGAACGAAGTATGTTTACTGATTTTACAATGTTGTGATGTGTTTATTTTGTGTCTGTCTTCATGTTTTGGGACAGTAAAAATGCTTCGATTTCTTCCATCAATTTCTGGTAGGAAAGTTAGAAAAGTGAATCTAGTTAGTACTTTAGGGGAATTAAAAGAAAAAAATCCCAATAATTTTTAAACACGTTAGAAAAACAAAAACAAAAAAAAAAACAGGAATTTTTTTGCATTGCAAATTTTTAACAAAACTGATTTTGTTTTCGATGTAACACAAAAAATAATGACCGTAGATGCTTACATGAAATTTTCACTAAATGTCATAACTTGTTAGTAAAAATTAAAAAAAAGTTGAGCCTAGATTCATCATAGTATTTTATACTCGTTTAACGTTAGAATTTTGACAAAATAAGTGAAATCCTCGAAAATTTATAATTTTATTGGTTTTGAAATTTATAAAAAATGTTTCTGTCTAAGATTTAAAAATTCAACGCAAGATTCTACATACATTTTTCTATGTTAAACCAAAAAAAAATTTATCTGCGGAAAGTCAAACTAATTTTTTATAAGCGTTTGAAAATAGACATCTATTCACCCGTAAACACTGCTGATTTCTTCTCAAGGTACGATTTTCTTATTTTATTCTAACTCAAAAATTAATAACCATAGATACTAGCAATTTTCACTGAATGTAAGAGTTTTTATTTTATACACACCATTAAATTTTAAAAAATATTTTGATACTTTTTAAACTAATAGTAAGCATAAGAATTTTTTGTTTTTTAAATTTTTTTTTCTATAATTTTCGATAAAAAAATTTTTCTTGGGTCAAAAAGCTTAGAAGTTTAATACAAGGTTCCTTATAAGTTGTTATAATAGTAATTCAAAAATATTAAAATTACATATGCACAATTTTTTTTTTATAAGCATTTAAAGTTCAAATTTAGACGAAATTGATATTTAAACGACGAATAACGATGTTAGTTATTTCGTTGTATTTTAAAAATATTTTTCGTTTGTGCTTGAAACTTTTAAAGTATATTATTATATTTTCTTCACTCAATGACATTTTCAATTACAATGTTTTCTCTAAAAATGAATTCAACTTACTGTTTTATTAATAGTAAAATTAATTATTTAAATAGCAATAATATCATAAAATACACTTGGGTAATTATATAGGCTGACAGACTGCAGTCTTCACTCATAATTATTTTTCGTATACAATGATTCACTCGACACCCATTGAACAATAGAGCAGCACCCACTTTTTATTTTTATATCTAATTATAGTCTTAAATTCTTATACTAATAATTCTATTTCCGATAAAATAATGCTCATTTAGGACATTAGGTAATAACTTTATTATTATTATCACATTTACACCTTACTAAACCATTGATTAAATTTATGTATAATATAAGTACCTATTTTTAATCAATGGCAGAACGTTCAAACTACAGAATAAATTCTATCTATTTAGTTCCAAAACTGTGTAACCTTCATTGTCTGATTTGCACTAATTCAGCAATACAATATAATAAATAACAATTATCAATTAATTAAACATTGTTAACCTGTTAACAAAAATATAGTTTTATATTGTTCTTGAAAATTTTATGTTGGCAGCAAATTCAATGCCATTAGCCAGAGTCCTTATCATTTTTCAGACAACTGATCATGATCCAATGAAGGGATATAGATAACGCGTTGATACTGCTCTATAGTTTATGCATTATGTAGTATGCAGCACCCTACCTCTACGACGTATCGACTAACCATAACAGTAAATACTAAATAGAATATAGAGTTTAGTACTATAGAGTAGTTATTAGTTGTAGAAAATTATAAAATGTTAATTTAGTCACTAATTAATTACCGATATTAGGACCGTGGCTTAGAAGACGTCGTAATTTAAGTTGTTGTTGAATGGTTCATTAAAATCTTTTCGTTTTCAATGGCAAACGATACGGAAATTCTTCACTATTTATGGAATGGGAAGTTACCTGTATGCTTTCAATTAGACGAACAAGAAATTCATGGTATACAGAATCCAGAGCCATTTTACCTGATGGTACCTAGAATGAGTTACTTTCCGTTGGTCTGTGATAAAGTAAGTTTTAGAACAATATGAATATAATTTATATGTATTTATTGAATGCTATTGTCGAACTATTATTCATTGTAATTATATGATGTAATCTTTTTATTTTGATGTGATGATTTTACACTGTGATGCTGTAGTATAATTAGTAATTACCAATATACCTAATTATATTAATTGGTGTACAACTTTACATAGATTATACTTAAAAAGATTATTTTTTGGTTTCTCCTAATAGTTTTAAAACACATTTCATACAATATTTTGACTATTTCTGGATACAGATTTTTTTATAAAATCTTAACTAATTTTTAAAATTAATTTGTTTAAATTTGCTTGACACGAGCTAAATTTAGCCAACTCACTGCCTCTGTAATTTTTATTATTATCATAGGTTTATTCAAATAAGTACCCAACAGTTATGAACAGGCTAAACATAAATTTAGGTTTCTGTAAAAATGTACTTATATCAAGTCTACCCAAACTTAATATTTAAAGCTAAGATAGGAAGGTAGTAATTTTGTTAATTATAGCTTGGCGCAAGCTATAGTTATTAACATGATGCTAGGAATTTCCAGCCAGTTCATTGGTAAGGAAGCTAATAGTTTTCTTGGTTTGAAACGATAGCATGCTAGCTTAAAAACAAAATTAGTTCTGTTTACATGAAGAATAGATACTTAATTAGCATTATATTGTTATCTTAACTTGAAGTACTATCCTTGTGTAAACTAGGCATTATACAATAATACAATCAAGCTATTAGTTAATATAATTATGAAATTTACTGAAACCTGGATTATATTTCTTTAGGTAAAAAAACATTTTGTGAAGCATGTTGATCCTGAAAAACAAGAAATGGAAATGTGGTTAGAATCTAAGAATATTCCATTAAAATGGTAAGTTATTGTGTTAATTCTAATAGAAATGTTTCAAATTATGATTATGTTTCACTAATTCATTATCACGAAGAATTAAAACATTTATGACATAACTTTGAAATATGTTCTGTTTCCTTATTGAATTTTACATGTAATTTAATAATAATATAATATGTAGCATGTAGGTAGTACAAATATTTTCAAGTGTTATTTATTTAGATACTAGACCTAGAACAACTGGGTGTGTCCGCCCCAATCCTAAGACCTGCTAACCCATTGGTATTAATTTATTATTATTTTTTTTAATTTAACTGTTAGGAAATAGAAATATCATTGTATAATCCAATAATTCATTATGCATATTTTTAAGAACTAAATCATTTATACTTCTAATATTAAACTTAATTGTTTTATCTTTTATTATTATTATGGTTGGATTAGTGGTGATTAAATAGTTGAATGACAATATATAGCCCACCTATCAATGTTTAACCTGTTAACAACTGATCTGAAAAAAAATTGTTTTATCTAGTAAATTACCTTATGCAAATCTTTTTCTCGTGTCTGTCAGTTACTGACTTAATGCAAATATTATATTTATTTTGTACAGTTAATATTATCTACAATATAAATCAATCATAACAATAATTTTATATTAAAAATAAAAATTTTTATAGCATTTAGTTTTAATTTAATATTAACTATTAAAACTAGCAGTAAAAATATTATAATAAATAGTTCTTAATTTATATAGGAATAATCCTATTGGTGTTCTTTATGATCTCTTTACAATTGATGATAAACAAGTCGATTTACCATGGAAAATAACTGTTCACTTTGATAATTTTCCGGAGAATCTACTACTACGATGCTCATGCCGGTAAAAAAATCACTGTTAAATGTATCTTACAAATTAATAGTAATTTATTTTTTTATAGAGAAGCCGTAGAATCTAATTTTATGTCATCAATGAAAGAAGCTGATATGCTAAAACATAGAAGTCAAGTATTTTCAACTATGCAGCGACATCAACACAATCAATTATGGACTGGACTACTTAATGGCAAGTATATATTTTTTAAATCTATTATATTTTGTTAAATAATAAAATATTACATTTTAGATAAATTTGATCAGTTTTGGTCAGAGAATAAAAAACTAATGGAACCATCTGAAGGCAGTTATTTTAAACACATACCTGTACATTTTTATCGATCGGGATCATCAGTTATGACACAAACACTAGTTAAGCCAGTATTAGATGATGGAAACCATATGACTTTGGGAGAACTGTTAAAACTGAATTATCCATCATTAAATAACCGTAAGTTCGTCTATAGAATTGAAAAGCTTGTTTTAATATTGAAAAGTATTATTTGTTTTCAGCTAAAGTTTTTACTCATGGTATATGCATACCTTACGAAACACCAGTTCAATGGATGAGTGAACACATGAGTTACCTCGATAATTTTTTACATTTAGTCATTATCTAATATAAATATTATGAACAATTAATATATATTACAAATTACTGTTTAAAAAAAACATGAAATAATATTGATAATTTTATAATTTCTAATAAGATCACCATTTTTTTTTTACATACTTAATTTTTTTTTTTATTAATTTATACCTGGCACAAACCGGCCTTTTTTTATTGCTTTCTTTTTTCTTTTTTCCTTTTTTTCTTGTTTCTTTTTCAATAAATTATTTGTACGTTTATCTTGCTTTTCTTTCTTCGTCTTCTCTAGAGTATTTTTTCTTTCTTCCCACTTTGTTTTACTGACCTTTTTCTGTCTTTCTTTTCTGGCAATGGTTTTTTTTAACAATTCCACATTGTCTTTAACTTTTACCCCTTCAGCTTTCGCCAAGATGTTATTCCAAGCATCATGCTCTTTCAACTTTTTGGCTTTATCGGCTTCACCAGACTTTTCCATTTCATTATACATCTGTTGCTTTGTTTTAATTTCATCTAAAGCTATCTTTGCATTTGTACTAGTTGGAGGTGCAGCAATTTCAGTTTGTTCTCCTAAGAAATTTATCCGATTGAATACTAATTTAGTCTTGTTATTAGTACCATTTACTTTAGAAGGCTTCTCATTTGTTTTTTCAACACTGTCATTTTGTTTTTTTTCACCTTTAGTTTTTTCATGTATCTTTTTTTTTCTTTTAATCTTATTTTGAAGTTTATTTTTAATTATTTTTCCTCGGTATGTATATTTCTTTTCTAAATAAAAATGAAAAAAAAGTTTATATTTAATTATAATACTTTGTATATGACATTTAATTCATAACATTATTCACTTGTAATAAATACAAAATAATTTAATTTAAATTATTACAGTAGTGTTGTCAAAAGTTAAGTAATTACACCTGCCACTGGCTATAACTAAACAATTATCACTATAAATGTATAACCCTGACAAACAAAAAAGTATATACATTTTTGTAGGTACCATCTGTACAAAATATTTTATTACAAAACTAATTTAAAATATCCACATTTAAACTTGAAATGCATGTTTTAGTGCTATTGTACTTTTGAACCAGTATGTAATAATTATTACAAGTATCTAAAATAATGTTCATGGAGAGAACTTTATTAATAAAAAGCAAAATATTATATTGTTTAGGTCGAAAAATTCTAACAGCTAGTGGCTGGGAAATAACACACAAACCATCATTCATTTTAAGCCAAATAAATAATATCTTTTCTGATAATTTATAAATTATGAACAGAATTATTTAGTGGTGAGATAAAATTTTTGATAAAAATAATAGCATAATAAATTATGTTCTGATGCTAAAAATCTGTATAAATAATATTCCTTACCTCTTATTGCAGCAAGCCGTATATGCAGTTCGTCTAAACTTTGGGCTCTATTTATTTCATCACTTGCAAGTATTGGTTCTAAATAAAATCATACAGTAAAAAAACATACTTAAAATATACAAAACAAAAAAAACTAAGTAAAACTTACTTCTGACTTTTGCATTAGTGTCGCTTTCTTCTGAATCTGAAAATGTATGCATAAAAGTAAATTACTATTTCATAAGTGATTTACATAAAGGACACTTAGCTTAGGATGGATGACATGTCAACCATTCGATTAATTTAAATAGTTTACATCATGAGTAAATAGTCACATTACATACACAAAATATAAATTGTAATTGTCATCAACTTGACATCAAAATGTGCATCTTACTAATATCACTCAATACTAATATGTTTTTTGTATTTATTTCGTATGTAAGTATTTTAATATTTTGTTGGCATATAGATGCACATGTTTATTAAATAGTTTACCTGAGTCTTCTACGCGCTCCGGCAGTTTTACTTGATTGAGAACAGCGCTGACGAAATTGAATTCTTTATTAAAAAGTCTCTTTACGTCTATTTGGCTTATCGGTAACATCATTAATTTTATATTTTCGTCTTAAATTTTAAATTTTAATAAAGTCTACAACAATATTGTTCAACTTTGTTATTTCAAAAAAATAACACTATATAGTCATTAGCACATTTTTTCAATGGTCTGTATCTCGTTATCATTTATTTTTATCACCACTGTCGACAACCTTAATTTTCCAAATATATAATACCATTTTTCACGCAGTACGCAGACACACTGTTCGTCTTACCAACTCTCATGTAGTCACCTGTAATATTTCAATCATATTTTTAGTATTGTATAATACTTATTACTTACTGATTACTATGTTGTTTTTAATAGGGGGGCAGGATGCTGTTGCCCATGATGTCCCAGGGCCCTATTTTGAACGCCATACGAACAGTTCTATGTATAGAAAATTGAAATTGTCCATGTAAAGAACTATCCGTATGAAAAAAGCGAACGGAACAATTTCATACGGATTATTTTTCTTATAGTACCTACCTAGTAAAATCAGTATATTTTACCTATTTTTCACAAGCAAAATATTCAACAGCTATAATTCTATAACCATAATATAATGTTTAATTAAATATAAAAGAGCGAGCAATTATTTAATATTTATTAATAAATATTTCTAAATAATTTGATTATTAATTTAAATAAAATTTGTTATTGTTTTGTTTTATAACAAATTTAACAGTGCAGTGTCAACTTCTGCAGCTTAAGGCGCCTTCACAGCTCATCGTGAAACACGATCCGAGTAGGATAGAAATCAATTACACCGCGGTATAAGTAAGGTATTAGCATAAAAAAGATGGTTAACCATAGATTAACCACTAGATAACTACAGATTTCAACCAATCACAGTTCTAGAATATATTTCAAGAAATCACATTTCACGTATGGAGTACAAGAGTTGTGAAAACGTCTTTACGTTTACACACGCGTTGTGCTCATAAGTATTGTCGCGATAACTGACTACTTTTAATATTGATTACTCATTATAACTTAATGTTTTCAAATTAATATAAAAACCCAATATATCTCGCAGTAATACGCGCAATCTAAAAGAAATCTTTCTTCAACGTCGTCACCTTCGTTGTCTTCTAAAGCCGTCAAAAACCTAACCTGACCGTTACAAAAAATCAAAATCTCAGTCTCTCCAAACAGATATTCCGCTCTATCGGATGATTTAGTCACACCAACCAAAATCTTCAGCACTTCTCCGATACCAGTCCTGAGTAAAACGTGTCGATAGAATTGCTTGACATGCTGGGAGATTTAAATGCTCCCCCGTTCGCGAGTGGCAACGCGCCGGCGTTAGTTGCGGACTAGATCTACGTCGAGGCCAAGGAAATCGTGGTGTCTGATGACTCGGCGAAAATAATGCCGGACAAAATACGAGAGATAAGGAACACGTTCGGAGAATTGGTCGGTTGGCTTGATCCTGGAATAGCCCGAGCAGTATGCGTAACATCACATCGACCACGAGCCACTCGGTTTGTGGAGAGGAGTGAGAAGAGTGGAACGTGCACCGATGCGCGGTTGCTACCGAAGAGAATAGCGTTCGCAATTTTCCGCGTGTTCCCCCATTGGACCGATGGCATCAGGATGGGCGGAGATTAAAGTGGTACGCGATGGTGTACTTTTGTGGTGTTCAGCGGTAAGTCGCCGATACGGATTCTCCGGCCACCGGCGGTGGCGCGACGGGCTTCGTGTGTGTCGCGGGGTCGCCGACACGCGAGACCCTCTAGCGAAGCGGCGGGCGCCCGGTCGCAAGCGGAGCGACGGACGACGACGACATCGTTCGCGGAGGAGGAGGCTTTGGCAGCGGTACCGGCGCCTCGATGGCAGTCTGCGGCTACCGTGACCGCAGTACACGGCGGGCGAGTGGAGAAGCCATAATGGGTTAGGTGTAGGAACAACGAGTACGTCAGCAGCGCCGGATCTCTCCGGGAACGAAAAGTTTCAGGGTCCGGCGAGGGACGCCAGGACGGAATCGCGGAGAGCAGCTTCAGGATCACAGCGCGTGCGGTGCGGTCCGCCGGTTCTCTCCCCTTTTCGTCCAGTGGTACTGTTTTACTATTATTTTTTGCATGTTTCGTTCGAACCCCCAAACATACGATAATTCTTATTTTTCGCATTCATTTACAACCGTTTGTGCATATTTTTTTTTTTTGTTACCTATATTTTTGCATTTTTTGTGAGTTTTATAATATTTTCATATACAGATTTATTTTTGTGATTAGTATGAGGTTTATAAACTTCAAATTATAAATTGATTATCATATTATTGTAACAATGTTTTTTTTTTCCAAGTTGATGTGCAATAAACAATAAAATTATTTTGTTTTAACGCAATACAAATATGTTGTCTCTTATTTTTCGTATTAACGATTATATTTTTATTTTCATTTTTTATTTATTTTAACAGAATAATGGGCTCCATGAAGAATTAACAATAAATAATTTTTTTGTTACGTATTAAATTTCAAAAAAAATATATTGAGGTTTTATGGTCACACGAAATTATAAGTTTACTTGTCCAGTGACCCTTATGAAATATGAACGGAGTTATATATATATATTAAAAGCAAGAAATATTGCTGGTAATAATAATGTTTTGCAATATTTAATAAATATTTAAAAGCTATGCTTTAAGTATAATGCTACATTTTTACGTTAATTGAGATATTACTATAATATTTAAGAATTTAGAATAACGATATGTTATTCAAAAACATATTTGACCAGAGTCCGGGGGTAGGCGAAATTAATCCTTCTTCTATATGCAGAATTACAAAGATCGGCAAATGGTTGATGCTTGTACAGTGAATGTCGATTGGTGTATTGTCGTGGACGTTAAATTTGAATTGAATGATTGTAATAAAATCATTGTACACGAAATGCGATTCTGAGCGAAGACGGTCAGCCTCCACAACTGAGTGTGTGTTATTGTTATTAAAACAATTCGTTTTACTATTAATAATACAGTAGTTTGAATTAATTTATGCGGAAAAAATTGCATTTGAAAATGCCATTAAATGTATAAAGTATAAAAATATACTTTGAAAAATATTTTAAAATTACAACAAAATAACTAACATCGTTATTCTTTGTTTAAATATCTAATTTCGTCCAAATTTTAACTTAAAATACTATATACTATGTCAATATGTGTATATTTATTTATTTATATGAAACGATGAAATTTACACGATTAATCTCTAATGACTGATATATTGTTGACGTGTTTCGTGTATAAAACATAATATAAGGTGGCTTTTGGCGTGTGTACATTATTCATATACGAAATATTTTCAACTACTTGGCGGTGCACTAAAAATCAAAGTATCCAAACGCGCTCACTTTATTAGCAATATTTGTAATACTTCTATTTTATTATACTAATAAATAACAATATAACTAAATTAATATAATCATATATGTGTCAGTGTGTTGATCTAACGATCTCATTGTTTTGTTAACAATTTAATATACAATCCGGTAATGGAAATCATCTCCTGCAGTTTTAATAATATTGTTTATTACGACAAGACCAAAATATAAATATTTCAACACTAATAATATATATATATTATAATATTGATCATTTCACTATTGCAAGCAGCAACATATTATTATAACGCCGTCAGCAATGCTCGACTTAGGAGGGGGGGCGGAGTCCCCTAACTAATTTTTCAGAAATTTTAGCGTACCCCTACTTTTATTTTTAAGGCTTAGTAACGTTTAATAAGTGATGGGGACGCTCTTTTTTTATAGTTAACAGAGTCCCCCTATTTTAATTTTGCCAAGTCGAGCACTGGCCGTCAGTATTATAATACTAATAACTGTAACACAAATTGTGTGATCTTATGATTTTCTAACAACTATATATATAATGTAGATAGAGATAATAATAATGATAATAAAATGCGCTGTAGTAGGATTCCTGTGTTCTAAGTTTTTATTGTCGACGAAAAAGATATCGGATGACAGTTTGCAAAAGAGACGCGAGTCGGTCCGATGTTTTTCGACGCAGTAACGTACCTATATTGCCTATATGTTAAGCCGTGCAATACGTGTGAGGCGCGTTACAAAAAATTTTCGTAAATTCGTAATTTCCGTTTTTTAAAAATCGCGAAAAAAATAAAGTCGTTTTACTGTATAGCACAATATCGTGTTTTAAGTGTACCTATCCTTATCGGTAAAAAAAAAAAAAAACAAGTGGGCACAGGCCCTAACATTTAGCCAGGACCGGAATTATAAACATTAAATGTATTAAAATGTTTTAAATACATTAATTTTATAAAAACGAAATTTTCGTTGCAAGAAAATGTATATCTCAATAAAATTTCATAATAATGAGTGAAAATCCCTCAGTGTGATTTGAATTTGAGGGCGAAGAAAGGTAGTACAAATTACCAAATTCGGCATGCTGATTCACTGTATAAGGCATTATATAAATTAACTAAAAAAAAATTATCAAAAATGTTAATTTTTTTACCGATGAAGCAGGCAAGACCAGTTAGCTGAGTGTTTGGAACAGATAATTAATAATTTATGAACTACATTTTATCTACAAAAAAAACAAATATAGTTATATTAAGTCTTATTTAGGTAAATTTAAAAATCAATATATTTTTATCTAGATAAATATCAGATAAATGCATCCTTAATTTTATACTTTCTCAATGGTAGTTATTTGGAAAAAATATATATATTATTTAAAACATTTTAAAAATTAACATAAAATAAAAAATAGTCCATTTCTTTTAATACATTTTATTAATCATTAATGACAAGCTATTCTCTGACTTAATTTTACAAAAAAAACTTAATTAAATAAATTTTAATCATTAATTGTTACTATATAACACCAACGTACATGTAGGCACAGGAGTTGTGTTGTTATTGTGAGACTCGACAAATGCGTATAGGCAATGGTCATATAGGCTAAGTGATAATTTTACAATTTTTATGCTTTCATCAATTAAAGTGTTTCCGACTAAAAACTATCTTTAGATATTATTTCAAGTGGTTTGATGTGCTTACCTTCTATAAGGAACAGTGTCAGACACTCAGGATTTTTTTTTTGAGGGGGAGGGGCTTACAAATTTTCTTGCTCTCCCTTAAACACAAATATAAAAATATTTTACTTTTGATCCCCCCCCCCCCCTAACTAGATTCATTTTTTTCCAGAAAAGATGTTTATGAAGAAAATCAAAGCATTTTTAATGCCTCAAAAAAAAAGTATTGATAGTGACAAAAAAAAAAAAAAAAATGAAAAAAAAATATACATAAATAGTTGTTAATTGACAATAGTTAATAGCATTAGTTAGTGTCTTCTTGTAGAAATGTACAATTTTCTAAAATAACCAGAAAATAATAGAACATTGAGTTCTTAATAGTAGCAAATCTTACATGTACATGGTACACGTTTGCTGGATACTACTAGTTCATTATTTATTTGTTATTAGAAAATAATAGAAATACATTTCAACTCATAAAAACAATAGCAAATCCAAACAAAATTTATTTTACACACAAAACCACAAACATTTAAATTTTTTGAGAGTAAATTATTATTTATAAAAACACTAATTTAATCTAGGTAAATGAGGACAAAAAAAAATCAGTCATATATTAATAAATACATGTTAAATATAAGGAAAACATTGAATTTACTCTGACTCACAGCCTTTGTTTTATTTTAATATACAATAATAAAAATATTTAATAAGTTCAATAATTGTAATTTTATCTTAAAATAATTTAGTATAAAACCTTAATACATAGCTTGTCACGTACATAGATAATGTTATCATTATGACACAATATCAATAAAAGTTGTAAATGTATTAATAAACATCAACGCTACAAATTTGCTATCATAATTAAAATAAACTAGATCGTAATAAACTAAATCAATCGAGATTCAATAGTTAAACACACATTTTAAGTAGCTATGATAAATTCAATTTAACTATGGAAAAATTTGTATGAAATTATGGCCCAAAATTTAAACGTATTTTTAAAATAAATATCGGTATGAATTGAATTTAGCATTAAATATTATAGTTGAGATTAGTTACATTCAAAAATACACAAAATTATAATAAATTAATATAAATAATAAACTCATAAAAAAAAAAAACAGAAAATAACTCACAAAGGTTAATTAAGTGAAGAATTTGCAAGCAAAAAATATAAACATCAGAATTAGCTACTTTTTCTTATATTACATTTTTAAAAAGTGAAATCAACATACGAGTTTAGATTACGAGTAAATATTTCTATGGACTTAACAAAACAACTCACACTTTATACAGTGTGTAATTAAATGCTAATATTAGATAATGAGTAACTATAGTAAACAATATAAATACCTTACAGAATTTATCTATTAATATTAAATGACTAGAAAAAATGTAATAAGCCTACTTGTGATTGTACTTCACAATTTACATGTAGGATTTGGAAATATTAAATTTTTTTCCAACTTTTTGACATAATACTGACAGAACAAAACAAATCAACATTAAAAATAAAATTTTAAAAATAATGCATAGTATATTTAGTATTAAAAAATTATTGAATAACAAATGTAAAGGTTGATCAATTATATTTGAATACACAATTTTATAAAATTTATGTCAGATGTTATATTGCACGCACCAATTTTCTAATATTAGGTAATGATTAAAAATAAACACTAAATTAGATTAATAATTATGCTTTGGTAAACAGACTGCAGGAAATAGTACTAAACTAGGTTATAACTATTCATAATATTTATATTATAGCACATTTCAAGTCTCATGGGTAAATTATTAGCTGCAATTTTTTCAAAATAATAGACATTTAATATCAACAACATGAAACAATATTTTAAATATTAAAATATTATTATTATAAAGAAATTTAATATACAATAAAGAACAATTAATGATGATCAGTCTGAAAATATCAAGCATTATCATCACAATAAATTTGGTTAAAATAATTGTTTTAATTATGTTAAAATATAGAGGACTTTGACCAATACTTATATAATAATACAACAGTTTTTTGATAGATTTTTACCGATGTCCAAGTTCTATTTCATACAATAAATAATTACTGCACAAAATGTATATTACTCTAAAATCTTTTAACTGTCATTAATACTGTAATAAATTAATACCATTCAACAAAATGTAACTACAATATTTTACCGATAAATGTAAAATATTATGAAAATGCCAATTATCATGTTAAAATAAATAATACATTTTGTACTTCATATGAGTTCAGTATGGAAAGCACCTTGTTCTTGGTCAAATTGTACAACTGAATGGGAAACTCGAAATTGTGGTTGACGTGGGTTGCGTATAAAACGGGATCTAGAGTTTGAGCAAGGTTTTGGAGAATTGCGTATTCGTGCTCGTTCCCATTCCATTAATAATGCATGCGTACGATGAATTTTTTCCAAACGTTGTTCTTCAATAGTTTGCGTATAATCTGCACCCTAGATATAATTTAATTTGTATTAATAAAATAATAATAATAATAATAATTTTTTTGCAAAATAAGAATAAAGTAGATTGATTATCACTTACCATTTCTATTTTTTCATCTAACATTCTAAAGAAATTGAGTTGACTAGAAGATAATTGTCTATACATAGAATTATGTATAAGTACTCTATAATAGTTAATGATGAATAAATAAATAGTTGCTTACGGATTGACAAATAACGAAGTGGAAGACTGTGGACCTGACACACGTTGATGTAGTGGACTTGAATCATCCATTTCAGACATGTCACATAAATTATTTACAGAAGGTGTACTTGTCAGCTGTATTTGTTCTTCGACATGATTTTCATAAGCACTGCCCTCACTTTTCTCATCATCTAAAAACAAATAGTTTTTTTTTTTATTAGCTTTTTGTACATACAATTATAGCTCAAAAATTTTAGTGAATAACAATCATACAGTAAGATTTAAATAGTACAATATATTTTTAATAAAATTAAATGCTAAAACCAGCCTCTAATATAAAGGCTATGATTGGATTTATGACTATTTCTAATTTAGAGTTAAGAATAAAAAAAAGGTCTAGGATGATATTAAAGGCATTAAGGGAGGTTTAACAGAATAGTGTGTTTCATATGTAGAGAAGGACAGTCAAAAAGAATGTGGGATATATCACAAAGACTTTCCATTAAGTTTAAGGTGCAGAATGGGGCATCATTTAAGTTCAGTTTGTAAGTATGAGCAGGTAAAAGTATGTGACCTGAACTTGGGTGATTAAATTGTACAATAGTTATTTTAGATAGATGAAAGTTGTTGAAGTAGGTATTATAAGGAATAGTAGGAACAATATGTTTATATCTGGCCGAAAATTCTACTGAGAGATTTGATCATTGGGAGGACCAGAGGTGTTTTATGTGGTGACGTATAAGTAGAGTGAGATCAGTATGAGGAAGTTGGGTAAGAGAGGGGCATATTAAGTTGGAGGTAGATTTAGATAGACTATCGGCTACTTCATTACCATTAATCCCTATATGCCTTGGGATCCACAAAAATTGAATGGAGTAATCTGACTGGTGAAGTATGAGGGTAATTTTTTTAATATGAAGAACCAGGGGGAAATATGGGAGTTAAAAAGGTTGGATTTGAGAGCAAGTAGGCAAGACATGAAGTCAGAAGCTATTAGGTAATTGTTCAGAGCAAGGTTTGAGATAAGTGTTAGTGCTTCTATGATGGTATAACAATCCGCAGTGAAGGAAGAAGATGAAGGGGATAAATTATTTGTCAAAGAGATGTACAGTTCATGGATATAAAATGAAAACCTTCCAAGAGGAGAGAGTCTGATCCATCAGTATATACTGTAATGTAATTACCAAAATTTGCATTGAGGTATTCTGACATTATTTTGTTTATCATAGAGTAAGACATGCTTTGTAGTTCTTTGGAGGATAAGAAAGAGAAATTGTTTTCTGTTTGGACAGATAGTGAATTTAACAAGGAATTGTATGATTATTCAAAAAGTGGAAGTTGAAAGGATGGGTATTGATTTGGGACCGTATCGCTTAGTAAGAAATAATGAATAGTACATGTTAAAAATAAGATGGTTTGAGTGAGCAAGTTACTTTAGAAGAAATTCGCTGGCTAACCAACGGCATCTAATGTTGAAGAGAGCACAGTTTGATTCTACTTCGATAACCGAGCAGGGAGTTGACTTTTAAGTAACCCATAATATTTCTGAGGCAGGAAATAAGGAATTTATTTAATTTCTTCTAATTTGAGAATAATGTTGAGCCAAAGAAAAAGCAACTGTAATCTAATTGGGAGCGAATGAAAGAATGATAAACAAAAAACAAACAAACAGTTATTAATTAAAAATTTTAATTGTATTATAGTGGTAAATAAATTTGAAAATTGATTGTTAAATTAATGTTTTGTAAAATTTAAAATTAGTTTTATAAAAATTATTTAATAGGAATTTAATAATTTTTAAATGTATTGATTTTATTAATATATATTTAGTTTATAGTAGTATATACTTTTGAATATTATGGTGTTTATAGTTTTTTCTACTAGAGCTACTAATATAGCATTTTATCTGAAAAAAAATAAAGTTGAATTATTTTGTCTGTCACTAACATACTGGTGTGAACAATTAATCATTCATTACAAATGTATCTTATAAATCTAAAGTAAATAAATAAATCGACATAGTATAATGCCTATATTGATAAATATTTAAGGGTGACCAGAGAAGAATACATAGTACATATTCTTCTAGAAAATAATTTATATTCTCGAACATTGAATTGTGTATTTTAATATGTTATTGAAATTACTATAAAGCACACTCAACCATATTATTGGATACAGAGGTGTTTTCAAGGTCTTTAAAACATCCTGTCAGTACATCAAATCTATAGTTATAATTATGTGTACAATTTAATTATACATATGTATGTAAATTAATTAAATACATCCTCTTACTTGCAATTACCTACATATACATAATTTTTAGTAAAGTAATAAGCTAAAGGGTACACAATACATTTAGAAAACATCTAAAAAAGTTTTAAGAATTCAAATTGAGAACTACCCTTATCCAAATATAATGGTTATGTATGTACATGTCTGTTAATTGACTCTAAAAAGAAAATACAAAAAGTTAAAACATAAATAATAATAATAAACATTACCGGATTCTTTGTGCTTATTTTTTTTCTTCTTGGTCTTTCTGGAATATGAGATTCCAAAATGACTAGGACCACAGCCCATATTATGCAAACAGAACAGCAAAATCGTATCCTCCGTTTCACGGTCTATACTGATTAGTTTTACCATCCAATGAAGGCATGTTGTGTGACTGTTTATTAAAAATATGGCTAGATACAAGGTAAAAAGGCATCTTGCCGGTTGTGACAAAGTAGTCACCGTAATTACAATCGGGGTTTAAAGTTTAAAATTAATAACTATAGATTGCAATACATTTTGAAAGGTTAGCGGCGGTGGTATCTTAATACATTTTTAGCATAATTTTAGTTTACAAATAAAATGTTCGAACACTCGAATAAGATACATTAATCGGGTAAATAAGGAACGATGTGACGAGAATACGGTAAGTAGTAATTATACAATTTTATTTATATTTGCTAAACGTTTTAAATTTTATGTAATATTTTTAATATCTCAAATTCTCAAATCTCAGTCGTGTTGTGATGATTGTTTTCTGATAATTTAATTTTGATAGTAAATATACGGAAAAAGAAACAATATTACCCAACAAAGTATTATCATCGCAAACGGTCACACTGTACGAGTTGTGAGCTTTTAACAAGCACAAAAGTATCTTGAAATCTCGTGCTGCCAAGTGGCTATTAATATAATAATATGCTTCTACCATTCAGTACCTAACCATACCTAACAATATAATGTTTGTACTCAAATACTCAATGCTATTACTACTGAGTACTGATAAATAATATAATTTAATGTTGCATACCTACCTATTATTTATGATATTATATTATGTGTATAAAATTTTACACCATAGCATAAATCTAAAAACGAAAAAATTGGAGGAAGTGGCTCTGCTGCGTATTGTATGTGCCTTCGAAGTTACCTCATAAAAAAATCGTACTTGGATAGTAAATAGATCAGTGGTCTTCAACCGGTGGGAAGCGAAAAATGTAGGATTAAAAAAGTGGATCGCAAGTCCAAAAAGATTGAAGGCCATCGTTGAACTAGATCACTGCAATGGACCCGATGGATGTGTTAAATTTGAATTCGGTCACGGGCGCCGTAAGTGTATACATTTGCATTCCCCTAGATTTAAAAAAAAACATTTATTTAATTTTAAATGTTTGACTATTCTGGTTAAATTACTTTGTACTCCCCTGATAGTTTATCCTAGCGTTGCCTACGAATTCAATGATAAATGATCGAATACGAAAAAAAGATTAGATCAGCATCAGTATACTAGGCACTAAGAATTAAGCTACCTATTAAGGCAGTGTCGGAACTAAGGTTTTTTAGGCCTGGGATGCAAAACAAATAATAAGGCCCCCTATATACTTACAAAAAAATTTCATGAAGAATACATTCATGTGTGAAGATGTGAAGTATTACCATTTTATTTTCCTTTAAACTGAAAAAATACACATTTACACTACATACAAAATGGTTGACACTTTTTAAAATTATAAAAATTTTATGTCATATAATTTTATATTTTATGTTTTTAAAAATAATTTGTCTATGTCCAGTTCTTCGGCGTGAGTTCTTTCTACGTTTAAGAATTTAAGATACTTACGTTTGTGAATCGATCTTGAGATATTGAGTTTTTTAAATAGTTTTTAATCAATTTAAGTTTAGAAAATTACCATTAGGTCGATGCAATAGTCACTGGTAAAATTAAAAATTTAAAATCTTTAACTTAGAAAAAAACTTTTTAAAAAATAAACTATCATCGATTCTGCTTTAATTAGCAACGACAGAATTTAAAAACAACATATTAACAAGAGTAGACATACAATAACAGAAATATTAGGTATATTCTATTCTAGAAACAGACACATACTATATAATATAGTTAAATTATTTTCGAAATTTCTATACAATAATTTTAAGTATTTTTCAATAAAAGACTAAAGAGTGCCCCATTGAAACTGTGCTGAGAGGTGCTATGCATCCGCTGCACCATCAGTAGCTCCGACTATATATTAAGGATATTTTATTATAATATATTTATAAAACTATTACCCATTAGTTATTAGTACCAACTACCTACCAGGTAAAGATTCAGAGTAAAGTTCTGTGACTGTTCTGTTCTGGAATTCACAATTACAACACACATATTGATTATAAATATTGTATTTATAATCAATGGCAGTACCTAATACGTATCTAGTAGTAGGCACTCTTATGTATTTTTTTGGGAAGGGGATCCTTGACACTTCTGGATCCGTCCTTGATTTATACCTAATTTATTTTTATTTTGATAAGGTAGTACGTCATATAACAGACACCTCTAAATAGCGGGTTTTTTTTGGAAACAAATTACACAATTTCTACAAATTGAACCCTTTTAATAGCGTATACTCCAAAGTACCAGACACAATTAAAGTGACCATTGAGTGGTCAATATTTAAAGCCTTAGAGAACAAACTGTAGGTTAAAATGTTGAATTAGTTTTTATCAAAATTATCTCATCATTATATTATTATTGTAATATTATAAATGTTTTATATCATAATATATATAATTTTTATCTTTTAGATCAATGCGTACCCCAGAATAGTATAGATAGTTTAAAATTAATCTCAATATTTTGAAAATTGTGATTGTGTATAGTAAATTATAATATTTGTGATGGTAAAATGTTTCAGTTCATACAAATATTTTTTAATTACAACAAAATAACTAAAATTATTATTTTTTTTAAAAATATTCAATTTTGTCAAAATTTCAATTTAAATGTCTGTAAAAATATTGTATCTATGTATTTTTGATATTTTAAATAAAAAAAACTTAAAAGTAATATTTTATTACATTTTCGATCAAGTATAAATTTTTTTTTATCAAAATTTAAAAAACATTCAAAAATGTTGATATATTATAAATAGCTTAAAAATTGATCTTAAATCTTAATATTTAAAAATTTCATTTAGAATAGTAATTATTTAATCAATAGCTTATGGAATGTTTTAAGTTTTCCTGATAAATATTTTTTGAACTACAACAAAATAATTAGAAACCATAAAAATCATTATTTTTCTTATCCTCTTATTTTAAGATCCAATCAGGTACATACATCAATATTTGATTTTTAAACGATCAAAAAACTTTAATATGGGTTGATTGATTTATGCTAAACTTCTTTTTAAACTCTTATAATGAAACATTATATTAAATTATCAAGATTTTTTATTAAAAAACAAAATTATTACCATAAATTGAAAAAAAACAATTCTAAAATGGTTATTTTCAGTATCAACAAAAAAAAAAAAAAATTAGATGAAATTTGTTACTAAAAATTACCAGTGTCAATATATATATACTTTTAAAAACCAATACATTATTGTTGCTCTGCTTAGAATCTAAAAATTAGCATCAATATGGTAGTCTAGTTTAGCTTTTGGAATAACATTTTTTTCTAATTGAAAACAAAGATAGCTAATAATTATTATGAACATAATGATTACATACGAGCTAAATCCATTTTAACAAAAAATAATTAACATTTAGTTGAAAACTGATTCTTTGTTTGGCACATTTAATTTATATTAATTAATTGTAAAATTATAAAATAATTGAATTGTAGTGGCAACCACTAGAGAATTCACTCATTATATGCAAAATACTTTTGATGCCAATATAAGCTATTGGAAAAGTTTGCCTCCCATACTACATTTAAATGAAGTCTTTACACATCAACGATCAGTAAAATAAAACAAAATATTAAAATATAACTAAATTTGATTAATTGAAATTTATGCTGGACACTAATTTATTAATCACAGTAAAAACTGTTACAATATCAAATATAATATATTTTGACCATTCAAGCTTAACCATAATTTACAAAGTTTATTAGGATAATAAAAATGTATTACCATATATCATGATTATCTAATTTATTATGATTTCACATTAGTAAAATAATGGTATTTCTGTCCTTTCATGACTGATCCTGCCAGTACTAGTGCTACAGCTTTTCAAAATTTCACTATTTTAGCCACAATAGTGGAGATAAATTAACAAATTATATTTTATTATTTATTTGAAAAGTCCAAATAATTAAAAAAATATTTTCTTAGGTTGTGTATTTGCATTACCTAGCCACACATCCAGGCATCCCTGACAACTATATCATATATTGTAGAAATGACTTATCTAAGAAATAATAACATAACAATCAGGAATAAAAGATAATATAGCATTTGTTTTAATTGTGGAATACAGTAATAATTAATGTGATTAGAGTATCATTGATAGGAAATTATTGATACTAATATCTAATATAGTAATATTGTATTATTTTAAAACACAAGGCATTATCTATATTAATAATATTAATTTAAATTCAAGGCTCTCTCATTAGATACATTCAGAATATATATTATTTTTTATTAAAAGTAGTGAGAAAATATAAAATTATATATTTTGTAATGTTACTAGTAGTTTATTATACTTATATGCTGTACAACGAATAATAATAAAATGTTATACACTTATACAAATAAAGCACATAAAAGTTAGGTATAACAAGTTAATGTGAAAAGTATTTTACTTTTATTATTTTTTACTGAATTCATCTTAATCTTAAAACAACATAATTTACTTTAATTTTTAAAAATAATATTTTTAAAATTCGTCCTTTATAAAGGAATTCATTATTTTACCTACATTTTTATCAAAGCCAATAATGAGTAACATATTTCTTCGACCTACATTTATTTGATCATAATGTTTTCCATTTAGACAAAATATAATAATTCTGAAAAAAAAAATATAAATAGTATTAATTTATAATTATAGTAAGTACAATAAATTGTATACAGTATTAAACTGGTTTATAATTAGCCAGGCACAATTTTGTTTTTTCATTTGTCAACACAGAATTTTTCATTATTCAATATTAAAATAAGTCTTCAAAAAAAAAAAAATAATAATAATAATAAAAAAACTGTTTATTACAAAATCAAATAATTTAAAAATAATAAACTAATATTAGACTCAATCAATGTTACATGATTGGTATTAAAGCATTTAAAATTAGTCATTACAGTTAACTAAATATGTAAAAATATGTATTTATACACAAACATATAAATAAATTTAGGCTATTTTAATTAGAATGATTTAAATCATACACATTTTTATCAGATTAAAAATATTTCATTCCAATAAAAAATATGTATTTACAATAAAATTCTTTCCCATGTCATTAGTAAATAAACCAATTTTTTAAAAGCTTTTGTTTTTGGTCATGATTACAGTGTTTGACAATGATAACAGAAACTGTTTATGAACCAATTGTAAACCCTGGTTTATTCATAAAAAATAAAGTAAACATAATACTTAAATGGATGCCACAAGATAAATTGTTTAATAAGAACTGTTTGTGCGCTAACCCACTTGGGATATTGTTCTAGTTAAACCTGGCTAGATCGTACAGTGTCTATTTCTTAAAGTTGTAACTACTTTGTTGTTTATTATAAATATAAGTAAATATTATTATATTTTGTTATATAATTTGTATTTAAAACTGGTTCATTTTAGACTAAGAACTGCACAGGAGTCTGTTAGACCATTATAACCCCCATGTGATCACTAATGCAATTCCCAATATGCGACCAATTAAGGGTTAAAAATTTTCACCATAAAAAGAAAACAACTTTAACTGTACAATATTATTATTATTTTAAAAATCTGTTATTAAATTGTTTTTTTTGAACTTCATAAATTCTTTAGAACCATGACATTAAAAAAAATCAAAACAATATTATACAGTAAAAGTTGTATTCTTCATATTATAGTGAAAATTTGGTTTTAGAATGTAATGATGTTTTATTTATTTATGTGTCTGAAGATACTTTTTCTAATAGAAAAAATGCTCTAATCATCAACTTCAAGGGAGGTTTCTGGTAGCAAGTTAAATATAGTTGGTACTTTTGGGAGGTAAATATTGAAAATTCTTAGTTATTTTAAAAATAATTTTGGAAAAAAAATGAATAATCGTTTGGTAACATTAAATACCAATAAAAACCATTCTCATTCAGAATCATTTTTTAATTTTAAATTATAATTTATTATTAAATTTAAATTTAACATATACATTACAGTGACCTATTCAATGATAAAGTACACAAAACACCTGTCCTACTGTACAGCAGAGCGGTTACCTACTAGTCCACTTATCTTATTTATGACAACTTGTTGGTTCTTTATATTAAAATTGCATATATCAAACCACTAAAATGAGTGATATCCTCTTGATAAACAAATTAAATAAATATAAGTATACTTCAATATTATAAAATACTTACTTCACCGGAATTTTAAAATGTGCTTGATGACCTTTCACAATTTTTTTAAACAGTCTTAAATTCATTTTGTTAGTTCCAAAAAATACAAATACATCAAATTCTTTATTATTTTCTCTAGCCCACTTAAAAGAAAAATGAGGATGAATTTGAGGAATAGCTTTTTTATCATATTCCGAATCTGGACCATCATTATTATCAGGTGTCTAAAAAAAACATTTAAATTAATATAGAATAATTATAAGTTTTATCATTTATGTTAAAATAAAAAGTTACTTTAAACAATATGGATTCTAAATAGGCAAAAGTCAAAGGTTGGTTATAATCAATTTCAATTCTTTTAGATGAATTTATATCAGTATTTAACCCATATACAGTTGGTTTATTTTCTAATTTCTCTGGGTAAATCAAAGACAATGTTGTTAATGTAATAGCTTCATGCACACTGAGCAATGTAGAATATGCACATTTTAATTTTTTCATACATAATCGACTGTCATATGATATCATTATACGAAGATCTGAAGGGCTTAACACCTAAAAAAAAATATATTAAAATTTAAAATAATATATTTTGTTTCTGAAATTAAAATAATTGTAAATAAATACTTCGCAAGTTTTTTTTATCAGATCTTCAGATAAAAATGTTGACAGCTTGTCTACTATTTTTGGAAATGGTTTTATTATGTACAAAACATTCAGTGGGTTTTGGTTGACATCATTAACTTCAGATTTTATAACAACCTCTACTGTTTCTTTTGTTGTTGATCTAGGATTAATTTGTTGACTGTTGATATTTAAAGTAGATAAGCAATGAATACTGTTAACTAATTGAACTTGCTGTTCTCTCTGATTTTCTTCCATTGTTGTTTCGACTAATAAGTTTTGATCATGTTTAGAATTTTTTAAATCTAGTGCAGATTTTTGATTTTTTGTATTTTCATTGCTTGAAGCTAAATTACATTTTTGATTATTTTGATTTTGAGTTTGTGTTTCTTCAGTTAATAATTCCCTTTTGTTTTTTATAACTGATTGGATAACAACTACTTTATCTGATGTTTTTTGTAAATTTACTATCACTTTTAATTTATCATCAATTAATTCAGTTACCGAGTTGTCTTCCTTTTTCATAATATTATTTTGCAAAGTCAAGATATTTCTAAAATTATGATATTTTATATACATTTTAAAATATATTTTAAAAATAAACTGAATGTTACTTACATATTTGTTCTAGAATATTTAATATATTGTAAAAATGGTTCAATTGGATGTATTTGTGATTTTTTTAATAGAGTTGTATTATTAAAACGTAAAATATACTCCCAAAGCCCTTCATCAGGTGTTGAATTGTTAAATAATCTGTTTTTAGCAAAAAAGAATGTGTTTTCCAAAATTGTGTTCAATGGCAAATGTTTTACAAGTGAAGTTAAAATCTAAAATTAATTTTGATTTGCATTAATAAAAACTAATTAAACTAAATTTAACCAGGGCTTTTTTACTCACAGTTGAACTTTTTAGCATTTTTGCTGGTATAACTTCAGGTTCGTGACCCCATCTATTTAATTCAATTTCATAATGCAATGTACATTCATCCATTTTCTTTATATTTTCTACTTGATTTAAAAAATTGTAAATAAATTTTAATTGCTTATTTTCAAATGTTTCATTGCTATCTTCAATACAGATGTCTTTCATTTTAGATCCAAATAATTGTTCAACCTTTTCAATACCACTCAAAGTGTAGACAATATACATAATACGACCTAAAATTTTTTTAAATTATCAATAATTTAATAACTTAGTTACATAGTAATAATAATTTTTATATTAAATTACATGGTTCGTCGGATTGAAGATGTACTAGTTTCATTATACTTTTATGATTCCAACCCTCATAACGTTTATTCCTCACTATGTGTTCTGTAGTTAGTAATGGATCTCTATTTAAATACCAGTTAATCATAGATTTGGAAAAACCACGACCATGGCCATTAGACGCAATGGTTAAAAAACCTAAACAAAAAATGTGTTATTCTCATAGATTTAACATTCTCAAAAATATTTACCCTGATCAAAAAGGATATTATTAGCTATTTTGCAGAATTTAACAAACATTAAAAGTTTTAATCCATCTGTACATATTGTTGAGACTGCTGCATAAGCATCAGTAACCATTTTTATACATGGTCTTAAATTAAATTTAGCACATACAGCCAATGCAAAAATCAGGAGCCGATCATCAAGAAGCTTGCCTTCTTTTTTAATCTATAATTAATAGTATATTATAATACTAAAAAAAAAAAAAAAAATAAAACTGTATACTTGATGTTAACTAACCTTTAAAATTATTGGAACTATTGAATTAATCTCTTCAGTTTTATTTCTTTTAACAATTTTTCCAATTATCCTTACACCAGTAACATCATCATAATGCTTTTGATCCCAAAATGAATTTCTAATTGAAGGAGTAACATATATACAATATTCATGTCCCAAGTATAAATATCGACGTAACTTAGACTCGATTAAAGAATACTTAGGCATTTTAATAAGTTTTATTAAAATTATTTTACCTAAAAAAAATAAATAAAACATCAAATTTCATGTATATTATATATATTTAATTTTATAGTTATAATTATTTAAAATTTTAAAATAAGAACATTTAGTAGCATATTATTAATAGTTATTTGTAAGCAACTTAAGCCACGTTCAGACTAAGGTAAATTTGTCGAAAACACATGTCGCTGATATTTGATTACAATATAGCTTATGAGGGAATACCAGAAGGATTGTCTACAACAATGTCGAAATCATAAACACAAAATTAAACATATGAGACCACAAGAGTAAGCAGTAGATTTTTTCATTCTTATCTTTGACTATATAGGTTGATTCACTACAGCATTAATCAAAACTAAATAGTACCAAAGAATAAAATGTTACCTAAGATCATAAACAAATTGAATTATGCTTTCATGAGTATGTAAGCCAAAGAAGACAAATTCAAGTACCTATCATGTTCTTTTAAACAACAAACCATTTACACAAAAGTGTGATGTAGACTTACTTT
Organism: Pentalonia nigronervosa; assembly: GCA_014851325.1. Lineage (NCBI taxonomy): Eukaryota > Metazoa > Arthropoda > Insecta > Hemiptera > Aphididae > Pentalonia > Pentalonia nigronervosa. Next base: position 30,738 of record JACXSJ010001414.1, read on the forward strand.
TATAATAACTGATATCCAAATTTAATAAACTTCAGTACTCTCAAAAATAGAAAATACAAATTCGAATAAATCAAATTAATACCTACAATTAATTATGAATTATTTAAATTAATTGAATTAATAATTTAATAAATTATAATCTAAATCATGACAAAGTTTATATGTATAATATAATATATTAGTTAATTATTAATTATTAACTATTAATTATTTTTACAGGAGACCGGACTACGAAAAATATTTAAGCACACATTATATGAAAAATTGAAAACAAATAATGCACATCTCGTCATCTTCTTATAACACAAAGTGAAAAATGAATATGGATCTCGGATTCGTTTTCGCCTAAATCAGTGTGATCACAAACGCCAACTCTAAATTATTGAATAAAACATGGTAAAATAGTATTATAAAAAATAAAATGTGTTAAAAAAAAAACTACAAAACACGATTGAAAATTTATATTATGTAATATTTATTACATTATGTGAAAACAATTAAGTAATACTTTATACAGTAATAAATTACAAGGTCGTAACTAAAAAAAAATTTCGTCCAACATTTTTTTTAAACATAATTACAAGAGAACAAGACATTCAATATTTTTAAGTCTAAAATATAAAAACTCTTTATTCTCGTTATTACTGCTTTAATGAAAATATTTTTTTTTTTTGTTTTTATTTCTATAATTTTCAATCTGTTACAGAATAGAACAATGAGTAAAAGTAATGGAAGAATAGTGGCTTGAGTGAAACACAGATTAAAGAAACCTTTCAGCAAAAGCACTTTGACAGTTACTTATGTACATAAATATATGGGTTTACAATAGTGTTATATTACAGTTAAAAATTTTTAGGTTGAAGGTCCCAATACCACCGCCTTTTTAGCCTTTTCCTGGGGTTAACAGGTAAATGAAAATATAAAATAATTTATAATATGATAGTCGATAAACAATATTCACAGCTAAAATTTGTCTATTTTTTAAAAAAATTCAGGGGAGTCCGGATCCCTGGACCCCCTATCCGAGTTACGGGCTTGGTAAACTATAAGCTAATGACTGATGAGTTAAAATTGAGTTCAATTAAATAAAACCATTGTACCTATACATTTTCTAAAAACGATTCCGATAGTGAAGATAGTCTGTCAACCTAATTAGTTTAATTACATTTTATAATATTATTAGTATAAATTTATTATTTTGTAATTATTCGGTTTTAAAAATCTGGAAATTAGACAGTAGTCTAATTTTTTCTTCTATACTTTTAAATTTTTTTTTTTTAACTTTTTTTTTCTGCTCCTTAAAACAAATTTGCCTGCGGGCGCCCGTAACACAAATTTTCAATTATGATATGCATGATCGCTGTCGTTTATATACATAATTATAATTATAGCATATGTATATATCTATGGCGTTTATATTTATATATTTATGGCGTTTATATTTATATATCTATGGCGTTTATAATATATCTATAGCGTTTATATTTTATATATCTACTAGCTGCCCGTGAATTTCGCTGAAAACGGATAGCGATTTCATAGATGATGTGTTTGTTGTAGTCGTTTTACTTCTAAAAGACGTACCTCTGTCGATAAGAATTGGCAATAAGGGGAAAAAACGGTCTTGTGATAAGTCCCAGCGATTTGAACGGTTTGGTGGTTAATTTGACGGTGGTGAAAATGTGTTTTTGAAAGCAGAGCTTGGCGTCTAGCTGTCAGTTATGACATATGTTTATTAATACTTAAACAAGATAAATACGGTTTCCCATAGCATGTCCTGTTCTGTTTCGTATGTAAAAAAGTGTAAAGTCAAAGTCTGTGTTTGAGTGTCTAGCAAGTCAGTCACCTTTAAGTGAACCTCGTCACCTACGTAGACAATTTGACTCCGTCGGATCGCAGACAATATATGTGAAGTATATCAGGTAGGCAATCCACCTGCAGTGGATTTTGGACACGACAATGAGCGAGGATAAGTGCATTTTATCGACAGAAGTAAGCATTCCGACCACGTTGGATCGCAGACAATGTGAGAACGACCCTTGAGGTGTGTTGGTGTATGTAGAATATGAATTTAGTTTGGAACACATGATAGACATATAAAATAACGTAAAAAACGTCGTAAATGTAAAATATAATAATATGGAGCGGCCATGTTAAATCGAGGGTCTTTTGATTATCGGAGGACTATCGATGCTAGGAATTATTCATAGTTGAACACTTTATCAGTAAAATCATGCCGTTGAAATATAAACATTTGATCAAATGAAGAACGAGAAATCTAGTCATATACAATGATAGTTTTTTGAGTACTATTGTTTGGAATAATTTTCAATCAAAAAATATAATTTTCCAACCATTTATCGAATGTGATAAAAATTTATTGAGAATTTAAATATCGGTACAAATATGTAATGTATTATAAATTCTTGAAATATTTGATTTTTGAAACGAAAATGTAATAAAACATATATTAGAAATATAATATCTGAGAAAAATAAGCATAAATGTACATACATTGAATGGAAAATTCACACAGGGCTCCGGTTTAGCACGCTTTTAATGCATTTTTTTAACTTCTGTAATAATTACTTATTAAATCGATGGTGCAATTAGAAATTATATATAATGATTATTTTAAAAATTAAAAGAAAAATATTATTAAGAATAATTACAGAATAGACTACCTCAGAGTTAAAAAAAAAGTGCAAAAATTACAATAAACAACTAATCTCGTTGGCTAGTTAAAGTAGCATAAGTATATTATAGTGGACCCCTACACCACCCGTCAAAAAACTGTGGAAAGCTTTAACTTCAAAAATATGTCCTACTGATAAATTCTGATTGCACCATCATTCTTAACTACTCTAGTAATGTAAATTTCGATAAGAATAATTTAAATTGGCAAGGGGAAACTAAACAGAATTTATACTTATAATATTATTATATTGTATATCAATATGTATATAATATTATAAACTATATGAAATAGGTAATGTTTGTAATACGTATGTATTTCTTATTATTTTAAATTTCATTATATTACAAATGATGTCTGTTCTTCAAATTCGATTTTCAATTCTTATGTTTTCATACCGTGTTTATACTTAATATTATACGTATTTTACATTTATTAATTATCAAGCCATTGTGAATTCCAAATAAAATATTTTCCCAACTGTATTTTCCACACAAAGACAGTTCCTAAACGTATTTTTTCTACATAAATAATTCCAGATAATAAAAATTATTACTAAGTAATTTCCAATTTTATCAGTCCAAATAATCATAATCAAGTATAAGTAATAAAGTTATTCTGTATTGTGTATACATTTGCATTTATGTATTATGAACATATGTGTTTAACAAATACACTAGGACGTGTATATATAATAATAACGTAGATTAAGTTTAATAAATGTAGGAAAATTCCAACTAAACACGTGTGAACGCATAAACGTATATGTAAAAGCTGTACAACAATTCAAACAATAAATAAATTAAAAAGAACTTGGAAATTTTAGCCAAAAAAAAAGAAAATAAAAAATGCAAGAATTTCGGGTGGCCTTGTTTATTTATATTATGACCGCCGCTGGACCGGGGGATTCGAATTCGATGATCCTCCTACCTATCTATTTACTGCTGGGGGGGGGGAGGGACCTATGCCTAACACCTATCGCCTACCGTTTTAGTTGGAAACCCTATACAAAACTCGAGCTTTTTAGCCGTTCCTGTCAAACGATGTTTTTCGAGTTTAATAGTGTAAAACCAATATACTTCAAAGGTTTTGTGATCAACAAACGTTTAAAACGCATATTTGTACCTAACTGAATGCGTGGTCCGTGAATTTAATTAATAAATATTTATATGTTACACCCAATAATGTTTATGTACACCATTCAAATATAATAAATATACAATTTAAGGAGTATTATTGTCTAAGTCTCACCATTAACATTGAATATTGTAAAGAAAATACACCGTAGCATGTAATAAGCAACACGAATAGCAAAATATATCCAATTTATAGTGTAAAATAGGTTAAAATAAAAAATTTTTACTATACATAATATATGTAAATTTATAGGTATACAATAATAATGTATGTTGTGGTCTATGAATACCTTTTTAAATAACATAATCAATTTGTTTAATTGATATTTTTATTTTTTTTTTGTCAGTATTGATGATATTGTTTAAATATGTTGTAGATATATAATGTGCACATATATAAATACATTCCAATGAAATATATATATTTAAATAAAATAAACACAACCACCTAATATTTTGAGTAATAGCAAAATTGAACGTTAGTATTGCTTATTAAATGTAGAATGTAATATACAGTATGGAAAAAAAATCTTAAAAGTAGCTATATATATATATCTCTAAATAGTTTTGTATATGAAAACTAATCGTCTATTTAATTTTATTATCATGAAATTTACACAATTTTTGTGCAAAATTCAATTAAATTCATAATATTTTTATATATACATCACTATAATCAAATACTAATTATTATTCTACACTTTTAATAACCATAATATACTAATCTCAATTGTATAACAATTTAATCTACTTGTTTAAGTAATGATATTATTCAAATACAATGTAGATATATAAAATATATAAATATTTAAATATGTTTAATTTAAATAAAACTAATCCTACTACATAATATTGCATTTACATCATATTCAAACACAATATATATATACTTAAGTATAATTAATTTAAATAATACAAACACAACCTCATAATAATCCATGCACAATTGAACGTTTTAGTATTGTTTATTCTATGTAGAATATATAATATCCAGTATGGAAAATTAATTGTAAATAGTAATGTAAAAAATTTAAATAGCTTCTTCACCTAAATTTAATGTTTTTATTTTTTTGTCACTATAAATGATTTTATTTAAATATATTGTAGAATTTTAATACAATATAATTAAATTAAATAAAACAAACTACATGATTGAGCATACTTACAATGCACGTTAGTATTGTTTATTAAATGAAGAATATATAATATACAATATGGAAAATGAATTGTTAATAGTTATGAAAACCTATATTTTTTTGTCAGTATAGATGATTTTATTAAATTATATTGTAGAATTATAATATAATTTAATTGAGCAAACGCCCAATGCATAGTTGGACGTTAGTTTTAAATGTGTAGAATATAATATGCAATGTGCAAAATTAAACTTTAATAGATATATGTAAATAATTAAAATAGCTTTACAAATAAATACTGATCTATATACTTATATATTATGTTTTCTTAAAATATATAATAATAAAAATCTTTGTAAGAGTACAAATACATTATTATCTGTGTATTGTGAACGTCGTCCACACTAAATATTATATTTGCAGGTATATTAAATCAATTCAATGAAATGCACACTCGACAACCGATGTAGGCTACTCTCAATGTCACTTTGTAGCTAATTAAGAATCTTTATTCACCAATAATAATTAAATTCAAATTTTTAATAAATACAATAATAATATACTCTTCGTCGCAGTACACATATTACCATGCAGTGTTTATCGTTTCTGCGCCTCGAGCATTCACTTAAAGATTAATAAAAATTGTAAAGGATTGATGCCAAAAAAATAACAATATAATAAATACAATAAAATTAATTTATTAAAAAAAAACTGTAGTAGAAATTATATCTAAATATATGTACATATGTGAGGACTTGTAATTTCTTTACACATACGTAATTTTTTTGAATCCAACTTAAGAACTACGGGTTCTTGAAAAAAGGTCATTAATTTAATAGAGACCTGTCCCTGCTCTAAGGATTGATTTAAATAACTGTCATTAAGGGGGGGGGGGAGTAGCATGGCCTAGAAGAAAGAAAGCAATTGGTGGAAGATGAGGGACGAGCTTTTGGTTTAAATTTTTTAGAGTTGAAAAAATGGTGACTGTCATTGAGATTTGGAAAATCCACTGCGTGACGAGGGGGCTTGGATAAAATTGAATTAGAAACCAGGAGGCTGTCTATTCGCCATATCTGAATACTTAAAAGCTGAGGTATTACAATTATTTTTTTGGAAAATTACTGCATCTTGATAGGAGATATTTTCATTGTCCATAATTTTCTTAATTTCTCACCAAAAAAGTTACAGAAATTGAAAATCAAAGCATTGTTTCGACTACATATCGTATACACAGACACACACAAAACAAAACACATCATGGTATTATCATACAAAATATTTGTGGAATCACGCATTTTTATTAAGTCTAAATTCATGAGGAATCATGTACATTTTCAAGGTTTTTGAATAAGCGAAAAATTATTTATGGACATTTATGGAAAAAAAAAACTAAAATGTGTAGTATACGTGTATATTTATATTTTGAAAATGATTCTATATATGATATTATATAGAAAATTATTGTATAAGTATTTCAAAATTGATCATTTTTAAATTATAACGAAATAAGAAAATCAATTTTGTTAAAAACTAGTTTTGTAAAAAAATTTCTGTCCGTCTTCATTATCATTGTACAATCAATACATCCATCGCTTCGCTCAGAATCTAAAATTAATCGATTTAAATAATATTGTTGTACCTAATTCAGAAAACATTATTTGTAGGTACTTGAAGCTTAAATTGTTACTACGTATATTATTATTGACATACACAGAGAGATGTTCATAATATTTGAACTAACCTTTTTGCTATTAATTCCATGAACCTATTCATACCGTTCAATGGTACATTAATATTGACTTTAAAGTTGATATTATACAATTAATATTATTCAACAATAATAGTTTGATAAATCAAATAACTGTTACTGAAATTAAAAGAAAGAGATAACATTTAAGATAAAATTAACAAAATGATTTGAACATGGTTGGAATATCAATATTTAATACTTTACAAATTAATAACTATTATCGAAGTTTCTTTTTTAAATTCATTGAATTTAATTCATCCTTTTAATATTTTTTTTTATGGTGTTGCCTACAACTCATGAAAACTCAGAAATTGATTGAAAAATCATTTTCAGACTTGTGGTGATCCAGAAATGTATTGAGGGGATGATTCTAATGATCATACAAATAATCCTGTTCAGTTGTACTGATGTATTTTGAAACACCTGTGGCAATTTTATTTTAAGTCAATACACCGCCCATCCATCCACCCGCTCACTTACAAAAATAATTCTTACATTTTACTTATAAATTAAAAATGTTTAGACAGTAAAACTAGGACCCCTAATTTTCTTCATATTATACTCACCCACTCATCCACTTATTAAGCTATGACATTTATCATAGGCAAAATCAACATTCGGCGTCCCTGATTCTGAGATTCTGATGGACCTTTTTTTATATAATTTTAAGTATCACAAATTTGTTTTTGATTGATCCTTAAATGACATCTTCACGAAATCAAAACTCTGTGTTTCAAATTTTTTAATATTGTCAACACTGCAAAGATATTATTTTTGTAGTTGGCTGGACTAATTTTTTTATGTATTTAATAAAGATAACACTGCGGACGCACTTCAACTATTAAAAAGGTATTATCATTGAAAAACTTAAAACAATAACGATATACAGCTGAATCATATAATATAATGATTTGTTTGGTGACTTAATAATATACAACCTTATCTGGAAAAATTAAATTTTACTTTTTCTACTAAAACTATTAATACGAAGTATCACACACATTTTGATGCTATGAATTATTGGAGAATAATATATACGAATACTTATGTAATTATGTTACAAACATTTCATTGGGAAATGATAATGTTGATAACATTTATAACTTTTAACATAGTTGTTACTAAGGCTAGATTGATGAGTTACTGAGTAAAACTCGGTGGGCCGCGACAACTTTGGGCGAAAAATTAATATTTTCCAAATACTGAGAATTTTGTGATAAAATAATTACTCTGTGAGCCAAATTCGAATTCGGCCCTGGTTGTTACCTATTTGATTTAATCACAGTTCTAGACTTTGAGTGAATCAACAATTTTCATAAAATCTGTCTTTATTTCTCGTATACATATATTTTTAAATGCCGTTAATTTCTAATTATTTTTTTGCAATTAATAGTTTGAAATTTTTTGAAATAATTGCCGATTGACGATATATATCTAAGTAGGTTCGAAATCCGTAATTATTATCGGCCAGCAGGACACCAAGATTAATAAAAATTAAAAATAAGTCTTCTCGTGCAGAATAAGTCCATTTTGCGGGAATATAATAGATTGGATAAAGATAAAGGCAAGTCGTTGGATGATTTCTTTGGACGGTTGTACGTCGTAATGTTTGGTTGGCCGGCGTATCCACGGCAACACAATTAGCATGCACGTCGTCTAATGGTCAGAACCGGCTGCGGCTATGTCTTTCCATTTATATCAGCGACGTCGGATCCTCGGGAACAATAATATTATATTATATTATGTCATCGTCGTACAGGTCAGTTACACGTCCATTCACGTAATTATTTTTTAAAATAAAATAGCAACAAGACCATCATTTTTCTTAAACAATAATAAAATGTTACTCTACCTTTTTTTGATGAATTTGTGAATTATTTTACCGCCACATCAAATGTGTTTTCAAACCACGCGTATACAGTAAGTTTATAAACAGTTACACTTTTAACACCAAACTTTCTCGGAGTCGTGCTATTTTTCCCTCGATAAAAATCATATTCACCTAAAGTTTAGTAGTTATTATTATATCATAGCACGAATTTCATTTCATTTCGCGGTAACTCTATTCTAGTTTTAGCGTCGATTTATCATCTTTTGGTTGAATGTGATTTGTGTGCTATAATACGCGTTAGCTATAAAACTTGAATTGCTTATACTGCACGTTGTTAGGTTAATATGACATGGTATATATATATATTCATAACTGTAACAGTATACTTATCGAAGATCACGATGACAATAATATTATGTTTTGAGTATTTAAATGTTTCTATTTTATACTAAATTTTATTATTGATTTTAAAATATACAATAATGAGCGCTATTACATTAACATTTTTTTGTAAAACAATTGCGTATTGTTATGTATTTTAAGTCGTCATTCGCGCATTATATTTTACTTCAAAGACCGTATCGAACGGTTTATGAATATTGTAACGTGACGAATAAAAACATTGTACACTGTTTTATAATAATAATTGTGTTTTGGATAATTGACTAAATGACCAGAGTTTGGCGTTTCTTGTCGAAATCTTATTGTAATTTTTGTAAAGTTTTAACATAGGTAGGTGGCCAGGGGCTACAGATAAATTTGATAAATGACAGATAATATTTGTAGGTAATTATATTTCACAAATTCAAATAAATATATTGTAGAGTTCTTTCCAATCATGTAATATCAAATTCCATTCTCACAATATACGTATCAGTTACATCAGTATATTCATCGGCTGATAGTATTATACCTACTAGAAAATTTAATAATTAACATAATATTAATTTTATAACACACACACACACATATCATTATTCTACTAAAATATGGGATACCTATTTTGTAAAATACGGACATCGGCGGGTTTATGTTATGTATATTTTAAAAATATTTATATGGTGTTTGTATTTAAAAACTATATATCTATTAATTATTGTAGTATACAGTGCGTACAATAAGATTATTATTCAATATTTTGACTTGACTCTTTATTTGCGGTTTGCTTAAAGAAAAATCGTAGGATAAGATCAGATTTCTTTTTTTGATTAAAAATGCAATTTGTATAAGTAGATATTATTGGTGTTTTTATCATTTGTTTTCATTATGACAAGTGTTTGTTTTTGTAATGAGTTCTTATAATAGTTTCGTTAACAATACCAAATATTTTTGATAACTCTATGACTAGTGATTATGGTTATTACAAAACTTCAGAGTATCATTATTACGAGGCATATTTGAAGTTTACACTGTTGTGATCAATATTAAAATACGATTTTTCAACAAAAGTTGTTAGCACTTAAACACACTAATAATATAATAACATCAACACTAGACTACATTAATTTTTTTATTCAGCAAATTTGTTGTATACATTTAATGGAAATTTCACGAAAACCTTATTATTGAAGCATGTTATTGGCATATAGAAAAATATATATATGTATATATCTATTATAATGAGTAATGACTCAATAATAGTACTAAACAGTAAGCAGTATAATTGTGCATGATATTTTTTTGGTAGGGTAATACTATTTCTATTACCCCACTGCTCGTCGGTGAACGTGCTTTGATTAGTAGAGAGAATCATAAAATACAACCGTTTTAAAGTATATAAAATATGTACAAATATATGTATAATATAGTGTACTTTTTACACAATATTAATGTAATTCCCGAAAGACACAATTATTAAATCTGTATATTATATTACGCATGAAACAAAACAGAAAAGGGATTGCACGATATTAGAGATAAATGCATGTAGTTTAAGTATAAATCGTATAAATTATAATAATAATTTGTGGCGACTTCTGGAATTTGGTATTATGGTATTATAGTTTAGTATTATTTTTTAGTTATACATATATTCTAAAAATTCAGCCAATTGAGCGTATTAGGAAGGTGTGTATATAAGGAGAACTGAGTAAGGTCGTAAGGTCTTTATTATAATATTATAACGTTAAAAAAGCAAATAAAAATGGAATTTCATCGATTTTTTTACTTGGGCTTTAATGAGTATGCTAATTTAATCTTATACGTGTATTCACAGGCATACATAACATTGGTCGTAACACACCTAATAACATTTTCGGGTCAAATCGTCAAGAACGCTAAACATTTTTGCCGGGTCCGGCTGAAAGGTAACTGACCACTATAATATATAATATAATACATATTTAACCACTCTTCCTCCTCGCGATGTCAGTTGACTGACACTGCAGTCTAGAAAATTGTGTTTAGCACGATTATTTCGGTAGCACTGGAAGTAATATAAAAAGCACAAGTTATAAGAATATAACAAACGAACGGCCTCATAAAATACACAGACGGAAATTTATTCATTACGACCGAAGCGGCGACGGTGTTTTATTGAACAAATGCGTATACTTAACGTGTAAATATATTATTATACTATAACATTATATATGTACACATGTACACTAAACAAAAAAAAAAAAAACCGAAAATCCCTCTCTCGACCTCCTTGTATCTGGCGTTTTATAAAACGGCACGGAACACAGGGCTAACGACCGGTAGTCACGTGAAATTGGGTTTTATTCGCTTTATGTTGCTGAATGGACACGGGTCAAAGGCTCTGACCGTTCCGTGACCTCGTTTACCTCCGCCGCCGTCCTTTCGCATATTATATGGACTGTCACATTTGCATTTATCGAACCGAGAGTGTTTCCACACACACGCACTCACACACGCATGCGCGAACACGCACACGCACACCCACACTCATTAAGAAATCGCTGGTTATAAACGACTCGAGAATAATGATAATGATAATAATAATAACCGCACAATCGTGGCTCGACCATATAGCAGTGTTTATAATATTATACATCACACGGCACACAAGTGTCTATATATTCCGTGGGCGCGTTCAATGAATGGGGATATACTATTAGAACTTTGCCATAAGACTCGATGGTTATGCGCGTACTTACTCGTAATAATATTATTATTCATTTCATTCAATTATATGGTATAATATTCTGCAGGTTTAAAGATCAAGAGTTATCTGCTATCGAGCGCAGGGCGATCTCGGTACTTGTTTAATAGGCGGGTATATATATATATATATATATATATATATATATATGATCGAGTGTATGATCGAGAAGACGTTTAAAATCAAATATGCCCACACACGGAATTATAATAATTGTATTATAATTTATAATAATAACAGTTAAAAATAAAATTTAGTACAAAAAAATTATAACTCGCATGCTTACTATGGCAAGAGTGCACCTACCTACTTACTTACCTACCTACCTACCTACTTACCTATATGATTATATATATATATATATATATACACGATATAGAAACGAACGCTGCCGTGTATACCTATGCACATAACGCAATATAACATAATATATATGATGTGGTGTGTGTTATTGCACATCTCGCCGTGCCAATGGTATTGTTGTGATACGCATAAATCAGGATTAACCATTTGCGTGTTTGCCTTGTGTTTAGGTGCGATTATTATGAGGTATGGCGAGTACGCTTTAGTAGCAGCAGCAGATGAGCGTCTGGACCGCGTTGCTGGCGATGGCCGCCGTTGCGGTTGTCACGGTCGCCGGTAATTACCCGACGTTCGAGGGCGCCGCCGAGTTTAGGGACAGCTTGATGGTGCCCGCCGGCGCGCCCGTCGGATCACTTATCTATAGACTAAGGGCTTCCGACCACGACAAGGACTATCCGCTGTATTTCCAAGCCACCGGTAAAGTCGATATAATATAATATTATTGTCCATTCGAGTCGTGAAATGTGCAAATCATTTATATTTCAATATATTATAATATACGCCAATAATTATATTCAGTGCTTTAATTGAAGGGGGAACGTGGGGATACGGAGTTTCTCTTCTTTTTAGAAAATATTTATGCATACCCCTTCTAATTATATTCTAATCAATAAGACATTTAAATAATCAGGTACGTGAATTTTTTTTTTACATTTTTGCATCTCCCCTCTAATTTTTTCTCAATTCAAGCACTGACAATATTATATTGTTCATGCCGCACAGATATTTATATAAAAAAAAAAGATTAGGTTATATAGTGTTAACAAAACTGTCTACTTTTTATTCAATTTGTAATATTTTATTTGGTGGAATTTTAATCAATATTTTGTCTTGCTTGGATATTTTATAAATTAACAGAATCATCGTAACATTACTTAATCAAATAATACCAAAATGTTAAGCAATATTATTAGTGTTTCACTTTTTTCAACCCGTATGTTGGTTTACAACTCCAATGCTATTCTCCATTCTTTTCGATTGCTCACTTTTTCTTTTAGTTCCTTAAAAGTTTTGACTCTTGCATCATTTTAAATTGGCCCTGTATAGAAGTTACAAAAACTTTGCAGTTATCTTCCTTTCAATGAATTTACTATTTCTTTTTAATTTTAAGATTTTTCAGTTTTTTTTTTTACCATAACCAATAATATGTGCCAACCCTTTGGAATATATGAAATTATACGCATAATTACCATTAAAAAAAAGCATTTATGTTTATTAAGTAACTTTATTTTTAGATTCTAAGCGAAGCGGTAAATGTATACATTTTACAATGATGTGTGATTTTCTCATTTTGTTGTAAATCAAAAACGATTAACCGAAGGTACTTGAAATGTTCACATTTCACAAAATTTCAAATTTAAGTACCTATATTATTCTATTTTATACACGAAATAACATTTTCAAATGCAATGATTTCGGCAAAAATTAATTCAAACCCTATATAGTACTAATAGTAAAATCAATTTTTTTAATAATAATAATAATATCATAAATATACTTAGTAATATAGGTTAACAGACCATTTTCGCTCAGAATCGTTTTTTTTTTATACAATGATTTTATATCATTGAATTCAATATTAACACATCCATTACAGTGACCTTACTGGGCACTTATCTACTGTACAAAACGATACTCATTTGCTCAAATCTTAAAAATTTAAATATAGACAATTTGCCTAATAATAGTAAATTGTTATACTTATTAGAAAATCGATTATACTCGTATCTCAATCATTTAGATACAAATTATTTGTGCATTTATTAATCGTGTTGATTAAAAAAAATTAAAGTAAGAATAACAAAACCTCGAATTGGCCTGCTATAAATTACCAAATGGTTTGAAAATATAATTTCTAAAATTTTTAAAATGTTTATGTATTTAGAATGGTTATTTGTTCTTAAATCCTAATACTACATGACGTAGTAAAATGACAAAAACTAAGATCTATAGTTATAATATAACTAACATACTAGCCATTATAGGCAGTAGTTAGCGTAATGGTTTAACTCTTTTAAAATTATACTCTAGATTTTGGCAGCTATGTGATAAGAATAGAAAATCTTCCGTGTCCCCCAAACACCACGGCCGGATGTCAGGCTGACGTGTATTTGGATCGAGTACTGATTCCAGGCCAGACGTTTCAATTCAGGATAACGGTGCGGGATACTAGAGGAGACACCACTACATTGCCAGTTCGGCTGGTGGCCACCGAAGCTCGGAGTGACGTTGAAACGATATTTCCTCACATTCCTGCAATCATTATTGTGCCCGAGGTACGGATTAGTAAAACGAGTTTTTTCTCATACATTTTCGGAATTTCGGCACTGTAGTTAAACGTTTTTTACAAATTTATGTTGTGCTTTGTTCGTGAACCGACGTCGTTAAACACTACAACAGAATGTCAAAGTCAATACTGAACTGGAATATGTGATTGTCAAGAAAAATACGGAATCACGGAAGTCGGCTAGTATTGAATTGAGGGTGAGAAATTGTATACCTACCTTTTTAATAACTGTTTTAACGTTATACATCGCATATATATAATATATCACTAAATTAAAATAGATATATTTGGTCAACAGTAATTATATTTTTAAAGTAAATGTTTACCGAAGGTTTCAATTATCTAATTACTTTTCAAATATGCTTGAATAATTCTATACTCTATAGTAGATATATAGTATATAATTATAGTAAATATATTATTATTTATATCATATTTTATACTACACTAATAATAGTAAAATAACTTTCTAAAAACACTCGGTAAAGATAAATTTAAGATAAATAAGTATTTACATATTTTAATAATACTTAATTTATATAAATTTGTAATATTATTTATCTATTTCACAGCGTCATTCGATGTTTTCGGCATCACATATTATTTTCAGTAACTGCAATAGTAACGGCAATGGCTATTTTATGTCATGTTACTAGTACGAATGTCATGATCTTAATTTTGTTGGACAGTTAAAATGAGCGATTTCTATATGTATAGTTACAATTTTTTACAGTGATTTTTTTGATAATCCTATTTTTGTTCCATATACTTAATGAATATCATATTTACCGGCTGAAATTAGGTGCAGTTGTGTAATAACTTTTATTATAATTTATTCAACTTAGAACATAAATAGGTACATATAACATATTATTACATATGTACTTAGTATAATTATTTAAATAAAATCAAAATTATCAATTATTTACTTACGTGAGCAATTCCCTCTTAAAAAGGCAGAGCTCGTGGTGAGAAAGGAATCTTAAAATTTTGAAAGTTGGAATTCAATTATAATGATCAGTTTTACAAATTACAAATTACAAATAATATAAATCAAATAACAATATTCAATCAATACTCATACATACGAATAATCTCAAAGTTAAATCCTAATAGATTAAAACAATAATTAGATATTCATTTTTTTTTGAAATTCAAGCATCTCAAAAAAAAAAATACATTGGACTTCACTTATACGGGATCAAAGTTCAAGGGAGTGTATGTGCGCTACGTTTTTTGACAATATTTATATTTATCACGCCATAGTTTCCATAATCTGGCATACGCTCAATCTATATGGACTTGTATAGTTGTGCTTGCGTATATCACGGTTAAATTGTTTTTTTGTATTTTTATCTAATAGGTATTTCGTTTTATATTACCATGTATTTTTAATATTTTATTTTATTTATCAATATTTGCATTGTTGTTATTATTATTTATCTTTTTTTTTTTTATCATTTTCTACATAAATAAATAAACCATTAAGAAAAAAAAAGAAGCTTTTCTCATGCACGTGTATAATATACGTGTGTCTTAGGGATCTCCGGAATTGACCATAAGTCGGTTGCGCATGAACAAGGACACGACTACCGGTACGATATCGGTATCCCAGCCGTTGGACTTCGAGACCAGGAATATGTACCGACTGCAAGTGGTCGCACTAGACATGTACGTAGAGATCGGCAAAGATTCCAGAAACGCGGCGGCATTCGAGGTCATCGTGGTCGTGGAAGACGTACAAGATACGCCGCCGATATTCACCCGACTTGAAACAATAGTGCATCTGCATAACAACATGTCCATTGTGAGGCCACCACCACTCGTTTACGCACATACGCACACTAATACACATGATAAAATATATTGTGTATTATCCGTAACGTATAATAATAACAATAATATAATAATGACAATGATAATAATAATAATAATAATAGTAAAAGTTTACCAATAATGTGTATCGAGAAGAAATTGAATTTTATTTTGATATTATGCACTTAATATTATGTACTATATAAACCTATTAAAATGTTAATGCACTGCGATCAATGATTGTACGAAAGAATGTCCATGCGGACGCGCGAAGAAAGGATTGAGTAGAATAGGTACCACCGTAAAGTTTCTGGAGTGATGAATTTATTCTTGAAACCCTCTTCATACTAATAAATAAATATTATAGTTAAGTTATAAGAGGACGTCACACACGCATTTGTTGCCTCTATCTCGGGTCTTCGTCTGTGTTTTGTTGAAGGTGTATTTTCGCTATAATTTTATAGTTATAACTTATAAATATTTAAAATTAAAAATTTCTTATAACTCGCTTCAAAATGAAATCATCATAAGTAACATATGCAACAAAAATGCAGACATGTTGTTACATTTAAGTTTGTCGTTTGATATTCACTTAAATATTCATTCTAACATTAAAAATTAAAAATTATCAAAACTGAAGATGAATTGTGCATTTACTTATGCTCTTTCTTCTAAGACGGAGACAACATTTGTGTGTTTGGTGTCCTTTTAATGAATATCTACAGGTACTTTTATTTCTATTAGTTAACTATGCAGATAATGAAAAGTAATAAATTTAATTCGAAAGTATAAGTATATTATGATGGTATTATAACCTATGAATATCGATTTATTTTATGAATCGTTTGAACATACGAAACGAAATTCCTGCAACTTGCAGCTTTTAATTATTGCGATGATTGTAATTATTTCATTAGCTGTTAATTTCGTCGTTTCTTAAAATTCCTTGTTGCCACTCATATACGTTAATGCGAAATTAATTGACAATATTATTATAATAAATTTTAACATATTCGCAACACTTATTATAAATAAAAGAGAAGCGTTTTGTTGATAGAAGTACTAAATATAATTTATCGTTATTTATCAGTAACGTTTATTTAATCGAGGTGAGACGTAATAACAAATCCAATGTAAAGAAGCAAAGTGAGAATAGCGCACAACGATAAAGTTGGTCAATATACAATGAATGAAGAATGACTAGGAATTGCAAAAATGACGAGCGCGTTTAAGAATAAGAGGTGAATGCAAACGTGTCAAAGACATCAGTATGTATTTATAAAACAATTATTTTTTATAATTGAGTTGTGAAAGTAATTTTTGTTTATTGTTAGGCGTTATAAAATAAACGAGGACAATGAAGTCAGGCTTATAATAAATTTAAAAATTATTTTTATAATCGTTGAAATGAGAAAAATTATGGGCTAGTCTTTAGTTTTTGTGTCAATGCTTATTGATATATAATATTAATAGTTTAAAAACTTTATATATTTACAATTTTCAAGTTCTTAACCTTTTTGATTGTTTAACCATACGATTTGGTTTATTGGTATAAAATAAATTATACAACACATAAGAGTCTAACACGAAACTCATTAGATATATCAATACTCTTGATCTGAGATTCTATATCAGAAGTCCCTTACGTCTATTTCATGTTTGTTTTATGGTTTGACAGGGAGACGTCGTGACTAAAGTGGAGGCGATCGATGGCGATAGAGGTCGACCTCGGCGAATTAAATACGGTTTGGTGTCGGAAAACAGGCCTTTCACCGTGTTGTTCGAAATAGGTCTATTCTCAGGTAACTGCTGTTTGCTGGGCTCTGTTTTGGTAGTGATAAGTTACATTTTATTTTATCGCAGGCGAGATAAAATTGAAGAGGTCCATGTTGGAGCTAACTAAAATAACTGGTGGCAAACAGCCGGCCATATTAACCGTAATGGCAGACGAAGATGTGGTCGAGATTGGAGAGCCTCCAGCCATGTCCACCCTGGCCGACATGGTGCTTATACTTGACGACGTGGACGACCGTCCTCCGTACTTCCACAACGAAAAGTATATATCGCATATACAAGGTGTCTAACCGTGTTTGTCCTCGTAAAAAACCGTAGTCATACTAGGTATTCTCATCTAACCGCCATATGTCTAACCTTTAACGCGTATACAATTCTATTTGGAAACATTGATGGATTAAAGTAGATAATTCAATAATTTTAGTGACATAAATAAAGTATAACTTCATGTAAATCTAATATTATTAATAGACAACAATTTTAGTATTTTTATATATTGAGTACGGTTGTTAAACCAAAAAATCAAAATCCAAAAAAAAAAAAAACACGCTAAAAATACACTTCAACTTTCAATAACTGTGGTTATCATAAAGTCAAAAATAAAATGTTAAAAATATTAAATAAAAAAAAAAGCTATTTACGTGGACAATGGCGGTGATACAACATATTGTATTAAACAAATACGAAATAGCATAAAATATCGATATAACTGCATGCCCTTAAGTCTTGCGACTTCAGCCTCCCCTTCCCCCACATGTAGGTACTTTTAACAGAAAAATATATTAAAATATAAACGACATTTGCACATACGCAGTTATGCTTGCCGCCTGAACGAGAACAGCGGTCAAGGGACGGCGTTGGCTTTCACCGACGGTTACGTGATGCAAGTTCACGACGACAGTACAGTATGTACATTTTGTATGCTATATGTATGTATCTTGAGACGCGCGGATCGTATAGTGATGAGCAAAACAATAAGGCCGATACCAAGACAGTGTATTTTGTGGACAGTCAATTGATCTCGTTCTTGGAATTTCAGTCTTTTTCTCTCCAAATGTGTATAATTATAATATAATGACAGTCAATAACCCGACCAGGTGCGAACCAGTAGCTCTTGGATTTAATCCGAGGTCGTGATAAAAATGCAAGTCCGAGATTAATATTTTGCTCATTACTTACAAGCGTCCGTGGATCGAGTTTTCGAGTAGTGTTATTATTGTATCAATTTTTGTTTTACCTCGTGTTACACGCTCTTCTATATGTATGCAAAATATTTAGGGCAAGGAGTCTGTGTACGCGCTAACTTTGGAAAACAATAACGGAACTTTTGAAGTGACACCCGCCGTGATTGACAGACGTGGCCGGTTCACCATTGTAGTGCGCAACAATCATCTGTTGGACTTCGAGAGTAGCCGGTCGGTCCGTTTCGAGGTTAAGTATAGTCGTGTTCGGCATACACCACGTTCATGTTAAGACTTTGTAGTTTTATGTTAATTTTTCATCAATGAAAAATATCCAATTCGATTAATATATAATCTGCAGTGATGTGTTGAAATCCATTAGTAAAATATTTTTAATTTTTATGAATACTCAACCATCCATCAATTATTCATCAATTCCATTTACACTCGATTACTCTATACTTGAGTTTATTTAATAAATATGTACATACATTTTAATAAATTTACCAGCCATACAGTATAAACTCTGAAATTTCTATTTGTTTTTTTCATGACATCACGTCATAACATTTATTTCTTAAGTAATAATTATAATATTAATTGAAGGTTAATCATAAATCCGTATTTTCCGGGTAGATCACCGGCATGATTCCGTAAACTAGTATTTGTTGCCGAAGGCTGGTAAGTCACACGTAGGTACCGAAGTACGATTGAACGTATGCAACGTTTCCATAAATAAAACCAACTAAACACTTTCGTTTGTAACAATAGAACCATCAAATCTGTTTCTGATAAATTATGAGAGGTTTGACTAACTCTAATCAACGAGAGCGGCTAACAGTCGATATCTCTAGAGCTTCGTCCTAATGAGTAGGTGCAAAAGTATATACAAGCCCTATTTTCCGATGAAATCCAAATGGTCTATCACGAAAACGACCACCGTATAATCATAAAAATAACGATCGGCCGTGCGTGGTTGGTAGGTGTTGGCGACCAAGCTGTCCGTGCCTGGCGGAGGCGGTGACACGAACCGCACTCGGACTTCGACCAGGGCGTCCGTGATTGTATACCTGGACGACGTCAACGACAACGCCCCGCGGTTCACGAGCACCGAGTACGACGTCCAACTGCCGGAGAACGCCACGGCTGGCGTCCGCGTGACCACCGTCGAGGCCGTGGACCCGGACACCGGGCTGTTCGGCAGCGTCCGTTACACGGCCGTGTTGGGCTTCAAGAACTCGTCGTTGGTACTCGACCCGATTACTGGCGTCATAGTGGTGTCCAACGACAATCACGGGTTCGACCGAGAGGAATCCGCGGGTGAGCAGCAATAGTACCTACCACGTGCACTATAATAATAATACGTCTTATGTGCGTGCGCATTGATGCGGTAATGCGCAATAACGGACGAATTATTTATTTACTCGGGCTTGAGTACAGTAGTATATAATAATGTATACAAGTATACAATATAATAATGCTCAGATACTTATGAGTTATGTTTATGACTTAAGACTTATATGAGTATGGAGTGCTTGAATTGAGAAAAAAATAGAAGGGGGATGCAAAAGTGTAAAAAAAATGTACCTACCTGATTATTTAAATGCCTTATTGATTAGAATATAATTATAAAGAGGTACGGTAGGTAATATATTTTAAAAAGAAGAGAGACTCAGTCCCCAAGCGTTCCTCAATTCAAGTACTGTGAGTATATATAAATACTTAATTCAATTTTACCACTAAGAATAAAAAAACAATTTCAAATTGCAATATATATATATATAGGTATGTACAGAAAGAAATGTAAACATAACACTTTGGAAATACTATCTAAATACAATCAAACTTGATTAACTTAAAACTTTTTCAACTCAAAATCGTCAATATCTCGAATTTTTCTCCTACTCCCTAGAATTTTCAATTCATTTAACTTGAATTCTGGAAAATTTCGAACTTTTTGGTCAGTCCCTTCAATTTCAAGTTAACCAAGTCCAATTGTATAATAAAATAATAACTAAAATCGTTTAATGAAACATCATTATTTTTTTTTATAAATATCCATGTAATTATATAAAAATTTATTTGGGTTTATGCTAAACTTATTTTTAAATTCTTGTAAGTAAATTTATAAGAAACCTTATATAAAGTTTTTCAACCTAAATTAAGATTAAAATTTTATATATTTTTAGTTACAAATTAATTTAAAAATGTTCAAGTATTCATAAAATTTGAAATTAAAAAAAATTTGTGACCCTATTTTTTTCTTTTTTTTATTATTGCTGTAATCATAATTTATGAGGAACATTTTATTACATTTTCAAACATTTCACCTACAAACTAATTTATTATAAATAAATTGAAAAAATAACTAGGTATAAAAAATCAAAAATGTAAAATGTTTATATATAGATAGCACACTAAGAACCAAAATATTAAAAAATTATATTATTTATAGTATAAATATTTGGTGAAAAATGCAAATACAACATAAAAACAAAATCGATTTTGTCAAAAACTGGTTTCGTATAAAAATTTCCATTTTTTTTTTAATTGTACTTCTGTTATTTTCTTGATTATTTTGAAAAGTACTGATCATTTTTTACTTTTGACACCAAAATACGTACCAACTAGAACTAATTTACAACCAAACTACTCTCGATGTTGAAGATCAAAGTAATTTGTCTACTATGAAAAGTAATGTACAAAAAAAACCAACATCATTGCAAAACCAATACAGTCAACGCTCCTCTCAAATCTAAAAAACATACCATTACAGTATAAATAAATACATCCTAATTAATTCGTATACTACTCGTTTCATTTAAAATCCAATATACGGTCTGAAATACTTAATAATAATTTATTAAATTATATTTTATCTGCCGTTTCTAGTTTACGTGTTATGCACCGAGAACGAGAAAACTACTTTACGAAACGTCCCATTAGTTATATTACCTATACATAATATGGGTAAACCACATTGTCGGTGTACAGAATAATAACATTAGATTTTTGCGCAGATAACGTGAATTGTCTCACAGCAGCCAAGAAAGGTCTGTACATTATTTTCACGTAATGAAATGAAAATAATAGTATGGTATATAAATACCTATATACTTTATAAAAACCATCATTAGCGCACCGATAAATTATTAAAATATACCGCACACGGTCTTATATATTATACGGTTATCAATGTCGTGGTGTTCGTTTCGACGAAAGCATTAATATTATTACTATTATCATTATAATGAGGTTCAACTTGTATTTTAAATTGTTTCTATATAGTTAAGAGAGCAGATTTTATATTTTTATAATATTTATCTTCCATTTATAGATTCTAATCTCCGATGTAGATTTATTAGTTTTAACTTACAAATTTGAAAAAAATATTTAAATTCTATCCGACCTCAAAAGAACTATTCAAAAAGACAAAACGTAATATAAACGTAATATAAAACGCATTGTATTATTATAAGACAATTTACAATCTTAGTTTTAGTTCTAAAAATAGTTGAATAACTGCAACGCACTCATACCTAAAATCTATCCCTTTGATTGCAGAGTACAGATTAACTGTGGAAGCCCGTGACATGGAAGGAGGTGGTTTGGCAACAACCGTGCCACTTATCATACACGTGCTGGACATAAACGACGAAACGCCAGTTTTCCAAGACACGCCGATCCAGTTTGTCTTGACGCAAGATATGCGGAACTTCACAGAACGAGCTTTCATCAAGGTCAAATATTTTTCATATTTCTAAAAAGACCGTTCATAAATTATTTAAGTACCGTTTCAAATTTGAAAACATAAAATAGTAAAAACAATTATGGTGATTTGGCGATAGAAGTATGCTTTGTAATTTCTAAAAATATTATATTTTGCCCCGTACACTTATGTAAAGTTTTTTCGACATTTTTCCTTTCACACTAATATGCTATATAAATATAAATTGTTATGTACGCATTATATTTAATCTATGATCACTATAGAAAAATCGTGATTCTACCTGTTAAAAATTGAAAACTACACTATCTATATAACAATAAGTTTGGTACTAGCTAGCTAGTTTTGGTATTAAAAACTCAACAATGTGTTCTATTGAATTATAATATAAGTATAATTTGATTTGCATTACAATATCTTATTCCATACTATACAAACTATATACTATATCAAACGGCAAGACCTCATAATATTATTTTTACAAATATTTTTATTCTTCTCTTGTTCTTAGGCTATTGACAAAGACGCAGAAGCCCCGAACAACGTAGTGCGTTACGAAATAATAAACGGCAACTACAACAATCGCTTCACCCTGAATCCAGAAACCGGTAAGGCTCATAGATATATTCATATACACATGCACAAAGCGCTTGCTCACACACACACAAACAAACACATAGGCGCGCGCTCAGACGTTATATTTTTTTCGATGAAATATTGTCTTAATATTATTTGTGTTATTACATTGTGTGTGTGTGTGTGTGTGTGTGTGCTATACTCACAATTTACGACTCTTTTGTGTCCGAGCGGCGCACATTGTCGTGTCGTGCAGGTATTTTAGTCTGTAGCGTATATAACGACCACCTAAAACCCCTAAACTATAATTTTATCCTTTCGCCGACAATTAATCAAGCACGATATTTTTTTACGACTCACTCAAAAACGAATTCAGGAGAACTGTTCATATCCAGCGACTTGTACGATTCGAGTCGGACCAGAAGAGACTCGACAAACAGCGCGTTCGACGTACTCACAGTCAGGGCTTACGATTTAGGTGAGACCGTGCAATATGTTTCTGTTCTGACTGCAGTTCGTCTGCGGCAGGGCTAATAGTACCATTCCTAACCACCTGTTGTTTATGCATTATGCTCTATGCTACAGGTGTGCCTCATCGGTGGTCTACGACACAAGTGAGAATTTATCCACCGTCGTCCGGTGCAAGACAAATGACGTTTCTCATTCCCTCTTCGATGGATGTAGCGGCCGTGCACAATCTGTTGGAACGCCTGACGGGCGGTAAGGTGACCATAAATTCGATAAAGCCCAACTATGAACACGTCCAACGACCGACCGCCAACGCAGAAAAGTATATAATTATAAATCATACACGCCTCATAATAGTTTATATTTTCCGTCTTCAGCCCATCAATCGATCTAATGAGGTTATATTATCATTATTATTGTCTGTGCTTAGAAATATTGTGACCGCCACCGTTGCATACAATACGAATACCGTAATCGACGTCGAAGAGTTCCGCAAACATTTAGCCCAGTGCAGCAATGAACTCCAAATGGCCCAAGTAATATAGTAATCATAAACATTTTATGTTTTTAAGTCGATAGTGTATGTATGCAATTGTATTGCAATGAAATGGGTCTCTGCTGTAGTATTTTGAGTTTAAACATTTTAAATAAACTATATTCACTAACAAAAATAAGTTCAGTGCTTCCTCACATCAGATCAAATTAAAAAAATTACCAGTCTTAAGGCTCATAATCGGATAACGTTGATTTATAAGTAATCCGTGATCCAAGTGTAGTTCGTTTCGTTTTTGATATTTCACAGTAAATTTGTTTTTGTAGACTAGGTACGTATAAACTATGTACAGAATTAAATTAATCTTCCTACTTATTTAAATTTTTAAAATCTTAGTTTGGGATTAATTTAATAAATATCCATTTATGATAAATTGGTCCTTAAATCGTGATTATATTTAGCGTACAGTTTTCGAATTAAATTTGTACAAAAATTAAATCTAATTATCATAGTATTTTTTTTTCTTTTGACAAAATAGTAGCCTGCAGCAGCGTAATGTAATAGCGTGTCATGTACTCGTTGGTAGTAATAACATTGTATTAGAAAAAAATGATAAATAAGTTACGATTTTTATAGGTAAATTAATTTTATGAAAAAATCTGAACAGCAATGCACTAATAATTAGAAAAAGGCAATGAGTGATTATTATTTTTAGAAAAAAATATACATAAATTATGTATTCATAAGTTTTTTGTGGGCTTCTGTTTCATTAATTGGACTGAGAAACAAGAATATTTGTCATGCTGCTGAAATATTCTATAACTAATACTTCTATCATAGTTAAGGTATTATACAAATTGGTTACTAATGTTCGTTTAAAATGGGCAATAAATATTAATTAAACTATCTCAACCATATTAGTAAAACTGCTCAGATGTTTATTATAAACAACAAAATAATATCATTACTAGATGTTATAATAATAATAATAATTATTATTATTATTAATGAAGTAACTAAAACTAAGAAATTTCTTCTTTTAGGTGGATTACCGCAACGATAAAAATCTGTCTTTCTGGTTGAATTTATTATTATTGCTAGCTATACTGTTAGCGGCCTTATCACTGTTGTTTTGTTGCTGTTATCAACAATATCTCCGGTATATTCAGAAGTGAGTATTATATATTATAAGCTGCTTTCAATAAAGTTCATTATTAGAAAAATAAACTAATATTATAAATTATAATTATGTTTTATTATAAGTATTTTATATTATGTTAAAATTGCAGACATCTCATAAGAAGGTAATTTTTTTTAAAAAAAGTATTTACTGATTTTTAAAACTATGTTGTCAGACTAGTCTTTTTTAGTATTGAGGTAAAAAAAAATTAACTATTTAATCATTAAACAAAAATATTTATATATAAATAGTTTACAATTAAAATTTAAAACTGGATGAATGTGAATAATATAAATAAAATGGAAGTATTTATTAATTTATAATATACCTAAAGTATTTATAATTGCATTTTAAATCTCAGTTTAATAACCTTCTATATAATCTAAATTTTGTTTAAGTTATAATAATACATTAAAAAATACTATGCATCATTTATATGCTAATACAAGCAATAAATAATAAGTTAATTTATTCATTTTCCAGAGAATTATGTTATTTTCACAATGTTTTTAATAAAATCAAATTGTATAATATTGTAAACTAAAATAGTATTTAAATCAAATTCACATCCTTTATTAATACATTTGCAATATTTTTAGATATTTTGATTTGTTTTTCATCAATTTTATATTTTTAATTCATAACAGAGATAAAAATAAGATAAATAAAAAACCATATCTATTGGGTATAAATGTATAATATAATTTTATAACAATAATAATATGACAACAAAATCAACAATAATTTCATGGAATCCTGATCGTAGAAGATCTTGTTATAGATAATTTATTACTATATTCGTATTATATTTATACCCTTGTTCGTAAATCCCGGAAATCATAAACTAAAACAACTAATAGGGTGCACTGAATATTAATTATTTAAATTTATTTGATTATTCAAACCTTTTTTTGTCTAAAATATATATTATAACATAATATATAAAAATATTTTTTTTATGGTGACCATATACGTCCTGTTGAAAACGGGGTTGTCCTTTTTTTTATCATGTTTCATTGTCCCGACAAACTTCATACAGGATGCTTTTTATCTCATTTTAAGCCCGTTATCTTAGTATTATTATATTATTTGTATAATAAAAAAAATCAATTTATAAAACAAATACAAAAAAAATGTTATATAGAACAGTTTTATATTAAAATTTGAAACCAAGGTTATAACGGTGTGTCTGGCAGTATTTTCAATCAAGCTTGAAAGTCGTTAAAATATTGAGCTAATGAAAAATTATACTAACTCTTTCTGTAAAATATAAAAATTACTAAAAAAATGAGAAGATTATTTTCCAAGAATTACCTAATACTGTTTGTCCAATTTTTTTTTTTTTATAAAAATGATTACCCTATATTAAATAGTAGAAAAAAAAATACGAAATCACTTAGTGTTCAAAATTTTATGCGTTTTGAATATAACAATTTAAAGCATATATTAGTTTAAAATTTAAATAAATGTATTATTTAAATAAAAACGGAAATAAATATTTAATGTAGTGGTAGTATTAAGTAAATTTACGAAAACGAACATTTTAAATTTAATATTATGATAATTTTTACATAAAAAAAAATTGACTATTTTACAACTAGGTATATAGTATAAGATACAGTGAATAGAATATTTATTTTTATTAGTCGATTATATACAATTTATATTGTTGAAATTATTTATTTTAATTTATTTATTCTAATATACCTATGCATTTTGCGACCATGTGTTTTATACTATTACAGTATATACAGTAACGGTAAAAAATAATTACATATGTGATTATGAGGTTTCTCAGGTGTTCGTTTTAGAACCAGACTTCCAAATAAAACAAATCGATAGCGATTATCGTTGAATAATAGTTGTTATAAATCAAATTTTATGTTTTTAAGTTTTTTACGACTTATAATGAATGACATAACTACATAAGGTAAGGACGCCTATAGTGCAGCATTTAGTATTAAGTTATGATAATTTTTCACGTACACTTACGGTTCATTTAAACGTGACGAAATAGTTAATCTATTTTTGCTGATATTTAATTTTATTGTATATTTGTGTATTATATAATGTAATTTTTCAGTAAACTCCGCCATGTCGACCGTATAAAAAATAAAGGTATTCAAGCACCTTCTCCAAATTCTAGCGAATCTACTGAAATCGACCCTCGGCAAAAGGTTTATATTTTGAACGAAAAACCGGTAACTCCGATCCGAATAGCGAAAAGGACAAGGACAGTGGTGAAACCGAATATGATTAAGAAAAAAGTGAGTGCAGAATCATTGCTCCTAGAGGACGTCGAAGGCAATGAATATAGGATTATAGACAAACGGAGGTCTTGGTCCGACGAGACGACCGACACTAGACAAGAAATGTTTTTCAAACAAGGCAACGCAGAAATCTTACGTATAATGTCTAACGACTCGTTAGAAGTAATGGACTCGGCGTCTAATGTGGGCGAATCTAACGTATTTGACGAATTGGCCGGTAAAAAAGTAATTATGAACAAGTTTTTGAACAGTCAGCCAGACGAGATCGTAATTGAAGATCAACACAACAGGGGCGTAAAAGGAAATGTGGATAAAACGCAACTCGAAGAGGTAAAAAAAGAAGATATCGAAGAAGAACAAAAGAAAATGACAGCATTCCAAAGAGACGTGTTATTGACCAAGTGAGGAAAATCATTTTTTTTTTTTAAAAAAGGCTTTTTGGCGCAACTTCCACTTCTTCCCATCATTCTCTGTCATTTGTCATCTCTTTTGAATTATATACTCTTATCAAACTCAGGTTCTGACGTACATAGTCACGCCATCATATTATCTCCAAGCACTATTTTTATATCATTAGTTCTAATCGCATTTTATACTCTTTCTAGATTTCCATAAAATCCACCCATAAAAATAATAACCGTAGATACATGAAATTTTCACCAAATATGTTTATATTATCATTTTCTATACACCATGCAATTTTCAATATATTTCAACTTTTTTTGGGCTATTTACATAGGCATACGAAATTATTGGTTTTTTTTTATTGTTAATAACATTTTTTTTGCTTGGTCAAAAAATTTTAAAATTTAATAAAAGGTTCCTCATAAGGTTTTATTAGTATAACTAAAAAAAATGAGCAAAAATTTACAAAACTTTTTTATGAGCATTAAAATTCGCCTAAAATCACGAAAATGTAAAAATTATTTTGAGTTTAAAATTCATAAAAAATATTCCTTTTATACTTAATATTTTAAAATATAATACAAGATTCCCGATAAGATTTACTACTATTTTTTTCTACGATTTCTTATCGAATTATGATGGATTCTTATATGAGTATCTTCCATCACACGCGGTGAATGAGTGTTAGGTTGTTTATAGCTGCATGATGGTAATATTATCGTATCTAAGTATCAAAGTTCTTATTGTGCAACATTTGCGACTTTTTGCAGGTTTTTGGCGGAGGAACAACAAAAGTTGATGACGAAATTGGAGACGCGGAGTTTACCGGGATCTAACATGGCCACACAGACGGAGATGCACGCAGGCACGCAGACGACCAGATCGTGTTTACGGGCCAGCGGTGACGGTGGCAGGCGAAGTCGGAGTTACGACGATCGGGAGTGTTCTAGGTCTGCGCACTGTCCACGCAGATCAACTAGCATGCCTCGCAGACAATTGTTCAACAGTCCGATCATGGAAGAAACGGGCAGCGGTTCGGGCGCCAGCAGCGGTTTGCGATCGTCGTTGGCGGGACGCAGAACCGCGGGAATGGGATCGGGATCGGTAGCGGATGGATCGGGATCTGTGGCTGAGGGATCTGGATTGGGGGCGAGGACAGGACCGGGACGGCGGCGACTGTTCGCCACGTCGTCGACGTCGTCGTTGTCGGCGGACGTGGCAGATAAGCGCAGGTCCCGGTCCTATTCCAGTATTCGGGAGCTTGATCTGGACAGGCAGTTGCAGTACATGACGCCGTCACTCAGGTCCCGGGCCCTGGCCCGCAGACGATTATCCACGTCATTGCCACCGCACGGCTGCAGGGCGCCATGCAGGTCTGTACAAATGTTGGAGAAGAAGAGCGTGTTCACCATAGCGTACGGCGACGTGGCCACGCAAAAGATCAACTGCAGCGCCGACTCGTCCTCCAATAATTGGGAATGATGTTGCGGCTTCCCCCATCCCACCACCGTATAAACTGTAGATAGGTACGTCATTGTGACGACACTAAAGTATACAGTCACGACCAATATAACCAGTTAATAATTGTTATTATTATTTGTACGCCATAAACCTATACATATTTATATTACTTATTTACTTATTTTAGAAGAATTTTATTTTATTTTGTTATAAACCTACTTATATATTTTGATGTTTTATTACTTTTGTTTAAATATACAAAAAGATTTTAAGGAAAAATGTCGATTTTTTTTAACCGTTTTTTAACCGGCGTGAGAACTACGTGATATTCGAGAAATATTTTTTAGAAAAGAAAATCTATTACTTACATTATAATAAAAGTTTAGAAAAATGAATGAAAACAACATAATATGGATTTAATACCGATAAACTCATTTAATAATAATAATAATAAGCATTAAGTATAAAGTATAAGTAAACTGTATAAGCCAGAAGGTATACAAGTATAATTTATTTATTACATATAGGTTTAGTTGGGTTGCACTCACGCTTGATACTTTTCAAAATTAATTTTTAATATACAAGTTGTAAGATATTAAAAAATTATTTGTTTGATATTTTCTATTAAATAATATATAAAAATCAAAAATGTTTAAATTCTGGGTTTTGTATAATGTTAAAATGTTCAAATAATAATAACTATAATATAATTATAATACCTATACATCATAATCAATTTATTTCAAGAATCCATCTACATCTTGCTAGTTTGTGTGTTACTTAAAAAAATGTTTAAAAACTACAAAAACAATTTTAAATAACAACATAATGCAAAATTACGTAATATTGTATTAGACATCTTACAATCACACATAAATATACAAATCGATTAAAAATTTGTAATATTTTTTATTTTTATAAGCGTGTTTACAGTTTATACGCACAAAATACTACATATTATATTATTGTGATAAGGCATGATAAAAGTATAATGTGTGATAAAAGAGAGCAATAAAATTAGGCTTGTGTGAGCATGAAGTCGCTCATTAAAGTGATACTTATATAGTTTATGGGGTTATCTAAGAAAAAACAAAACATTATAAAATGCTATTGCTTCTTTCTCAATTATTTTAATTTAAGGTTTTTATGTACGGTTTAATTAAATACTAACGGGGTTTGTAATTTTACGAAGTGTGATAATTTGAAATGCTTGGTTTCTTGTTTTAGTGTGATTTTTTCGTTGAATCATAAAGTTGTAGCCTCTGTATGTCTGAAAATAAAATTCTATTAAAAATCTTGATTATCGTGCATTATTTTCAAAGGTTATTGAGAAAAAAGAACTTATATATATTGTATATAATATGTATTCAACTGTCAGTGCAAAATAATAGGTTACAAATGTTTATAAAAATATTTAAAAAGAAAAACACGATTTACTATTATTATGTGTTAGAAACGCCAATCGATTTTATGATTGCGGTCTGTCGGGGAAACTTAAATATAAAATATAAATGTATTTTTTATTACTATTCAGCGACTTTGAATTCTTCAGTCGTGCTCACAGGATGTCATTAAGTCACATGGTGCTATACTTACCACATATAATAGTACTTTAGTAATGCATGTTATGAAGTTTACTAAAAATATGCTCATGTAAACTGCTGCAATTATTGGAATAACATCATAAGAATAAAATTATGTTTTTATACAATATTAGCTGCCCCGTCCAGCGTTGCCTGAGCCAAATATTAAGTTAAGATTAACCTAAAATGATTTACATGCATAAAATCCACCTAGGTAGGCAATCCACTGCATTAGATCACGGACAATATGAAAACAGTAAATTATAGGGTAGACAATCCACCTACGTTGGATTGCGGACCCCATGAGGTGCGTAAGTGAGTGAAATCAGAATTAGGTAGGTACACGAAAAACATTGAGACGGTTGCCTGTGTCAAAGATTTGTTTTTTTTCTATAAATTTATTTGCAAAAATGTGTATATTATATATTCTTATTAATTATAATAGTTATAAAATATATAACCATTGACAACCTTATAAATAGAGATTATACAAACTAATAACGACCATGGTTATTAATAGCAACCATTTATAAACAAATATTTCCATCATAAATCTCAAAATCTCTGTGTGAGCGCCTCCCGGGATTGGACCTCTATCTTTTTAAATTAGCCTGTCTTCTTCCCAGAGGTCTAACCTATCCCTGTCCTAAATTTAACCGCAATCGGTTCAACGTTTTGAGAATGTATAAAGGACAGACATATAGACATTCATTTTTATGTATATATTATGCTGGTTTATAATGACCATAAGGAAAAATTACATCTAACCCAATTGCTGTTTTATAATAATCTCTAAATTTTTAAACTAAATTCCTTAGTTGTTCAACTTATTACACGAATATCCAATTTTAAATAAATGTCATTCAATACGGCTGAAATAATTTAAGATTTGAAAACCGAAGGTGCGGGCAACGCGTGATAAAGTGGAACGATAAATATATAGATACACACATATATATATATATATATAAGTACCTTCATATTTCTTTCGCATATATATCATATTCATCACCCCCATTCACTTAACTAAACCTAAAAGCTTAAGGTCGTTTTACGACGTGATGACCGTATGTATTATCTCTGCATACGTCTTACAAACGTATAACATGGTAGACATGCGTTCAGCTGGAAAATCCATTTTGAGTTGTTGGTTTTAATATTACGATAAATTGACATGTTATCAAATTTAAAAGCATTTAGTACTATCTGTGTTTTTACTTCTCTCGTCGGTTTTTTTAAAATTTTAAAACAAGTTATGAACATTAATACAATTTATTATTTTATACACTTATAAGTTATAACTTAGAGCTTACGTCTTCCTTAACGATTGCAGTCAATAAACTCTTTGACCAACATTAGACGATTCCTAATTCCTTATATCATTAAAAGCACATAATATTAAAGGTAGACTTAATTGGTTGATATTCTAACGCACAAGTTGTTTTTCACTTGGCTATAAATTAAACTACATGCCTACATATAGGTTATAGATACCTGTATAATATACATAAAATATCATGTTTACAACATAATTAAATATTATTACAGCATATTTTATCATACAATACAATGTCTTATACCCAGAAATACGACGGATTTGAGTTGTATATAAATAATTATAGCTGGTTTGCGCTGCCATTTGCAGTTTTCAAAAGAGAGAAATCAGAATATACGCCCAGGACAGTGAATTTAATCTACTAAAAAACTGATAAATAAATGGGTTCATAATTAATAAAAAATAAAATACGAACTATAAGATATGCTAAAATATGAATTTTATATTCTAAATATCGTAGACTCAGAATATTGAAAGGTTGTTTTCAATCTAAACAGATTTTTTTATACATACCTATAGGTTTTGTTATCAATACTATATCATAAAAGCTATCAAACAACCATTCAACACTATCATAAGCGTGATTATATTAAGCGGAATCCAATTCAGTATTACGATTTAATTGACCGCAACTTGATCAGACACCGGTGTGATTTTGTATGTGCTGTAATATAATCCAAAAATTGCAAATATTGTCATTATATTGAATACATTATAATTTATACTTACAAATTCAAAGAAAATAAGGCTAGTAAGTAAGAAATAATAACCATGGTTATGCACATATCCAACTTATGCACTACACGGACGTTGAAGCCTTATTATAATAAAATTAATAATAATAACAAGAAAAAACCCAATATAATAATAATAGTCATAGGTGCAAATAGCCTAAATTTTTTAGAGGATTCAAGTTATCATTTTTAGTACTATAAAATATAACAATTAGTACTAATTACTAGCTTTTGAACTGAGGGGACTTTGCCGTTATTTATGAAAACCAAGTCCCTAACCTATTTGCACCTATTTGTGCCCATGATAATAATGCATTTGACCGGTTTATTATGCCTTCAATACATATATTGCATCTAACTTTTATTTGTCGTCGTTATTATTGTATTTGTATACGTATTATAAAATTGCATTGTTATATATTATTTTACGTGTAAAAAAATATAAAAAATTATTATTATTATTTTATATCATAATAATGTAAATAGGTGTGGTGCGATTGTGTATTTAAGGCTCGATAAAAAGACATTATACGTATATGTACATAACTATAGGTATGATGATACCAATCGATACCTGTTGATACCAACATAATATTATTGAGATATTGAGTAAGTACATATATTTATATTTTATGTCATATAGAGTGTCTCATCGTTGTCTCTCAATTTATAAATTAGGTTAGGTTAGGGTTTTTTTCTATTGATATTTTTTAGGTATAATTTTGGTAGTTTTATAAGTATTATATTATAGTTTTATAAAGTATAATAAATTCAAGGTCAAAATGAAAAACTAAAACAAATGACTACTTCATAGATAAAGTAACGTATAATGAACCACGTAAATATTGTAAAAGTCGTATTCGTGTAATTTGCTCCAATTATTCAATAAAACGACTTAGCGAGTATACTAAAGTTGGAAGTAAATTTTAAAGTTTAGACAAGCCTGAAAGAGAAGGGCGTATGGTTTATTGTAGTATAAGTAGTCAAACGATTTACCTACTACTTTTTTTCCGGGGCTCAACTGACCTTTTATAATTTTTCCGGAACCCGCAATTAACCTATTCGGTTACCCAATTTACCGATCCCAGCATATTTCGAGTCTAGCCCTCTAACCCCTTTTTCTGACATATTATAATATAGACCCGATGTGGTGAGCTAATAAAATATTATATGCTACGATGATGAACAAGACGAACACCCTGTAATCTGTATGTTATATATATATATATATATATATGTATATGCATGACATATTATAATATAATAATATATAATAGAGTATTGTTATTATCATTATTTCATTCTTTACAAATATATTATTAATATAACCGTATACAATAATATAATATATACACTAGGAGAGATTTTTGCACACAATGCTGTATGTGTTTTTTGTGTTTGCGTTTTTTCCCTGTCGCACCGCCGAATACTAATCAATCCGACGGGAATGGCGGGTTCCCCCGGAGGCGTAGTCATCGCCGCCGCGGAAAAGAACAATAAAGGTATATACCATGAGACAAACGCCGTTGCCCCCACCGCGAACGAGTGAAAACAAAAGGCGACGCGGAGGAAAATATAGAGACAAGCTGCCGTCGAGAATCGCTGTATCGGTATTTTAATAATATTATCGTAATAATAATATCTTAGACAGGTATAAGTATATATTCATTATTCTCTTAGGATCTAATACGACGAACAGTGATCACGCGTCACGTGCCTATATATATCTATACAGATATTATATTTTTCATTCGTTTGAACATCATATAAAAAAAAGCGTGCCGACGGCTAGATGAGTGTAATTTTGGTGTTGTATATTAATTCAAATGTTATAGTATTTGCTAATAATTATTATAGGATACAATAAAAAAATAGCAAAATGAACTACAAGTTTGTTTTGTGTACCGGGGACTTCAAATATGAAATTTTATATTGCTCTTTTTGCATATTTTGTATATTTTAGATTTTTAGTGCTATATTTTTTATAATATGCATAATATAATGATTTATTTTGAATTTTCATTAATATCATTTGTATTGAATGAAAAATAATACAATAAATTATGTGAATCCATAAGAAAAATACCCACATTTTCATTTAATATAATAATATATTTTTAGGTAGTCTGCCGTATTGGCCCATTGAACAGATTATAGTTATGACTTCTAATCGGTTGTGCAATCCGACACAAGATTTTTTTTAATTTATGATATATTTTTTAAAATTATTGTTAACAAAAAAAATTGTTTTTTGCTTTTTTTTATATTTATAGGGCATATGTCATATTATTGTGTTTATTTGTGATTTTTTTTATGTCATAGTATAGCGCATATTTCAGTACAGTTAAGTGCTATAAAATCCGAGGCGTATAATATTATAATGTGCAACAGGTCTTGGTCAAAAATGTTTTTCCATTGCCCTGCAAATGTTAGCTGTATGACGTTTAATACTCTGATGGTCGTTGAGGCGGCAATTTTCAAAATCTTAACTTCAGATAATACAGAATTAATTTTTTGTTGTTAGACTTTAATATTAGAACGAACATTAACTTATTATTTAAAGTAAGCGTATATGGCAAGAATATATTATCAGTATATTTGCATGTTGGTGTTTAACGATATTTTAATTATTAAATGAATTACCTATGAGAGTATCTTGTACCTATGTAAAATAATTAAAAACATTCATATATCATACTATTACAAATAAATTGAAATATCGTGAAAAACCAGCGCACAAACATAAATATTGTTCTTAATTTTAAGTTTTTTACAGATCATCAATTCACTTTAATATTAAATTTAACGACATGAGATTAGTTCTGGCGAACGTTAATTTGCCATGTTCCACGTCGGTCAGAGAGAAAAAACAAATAGTAATTAAAATAAGTATTTTTTTTCTGTACTAGGAATTATATCGAACGTGAATAATTACAACGGCGATAATCCGTAAAGAGTCTAACAATAGTATAACAATACTACAATAGTGTATAGGTTAAAACATATAAGGTGTGCTTAGACTTTATTGGTGGTGTATGCAAAACGAAATATTATTGACACTTTTAATTTTAATTTTAAAAATAAAAATTGTCGTAATCAAACAATAAATTATCGTTATTGGAGTATAAAATTTGCTATAAAATAGTAATTTTTTATAAACAAATTATTTATACTATTTTGAACTCGTCTATAATATTTTTACTATATATTTCCGAGGACATTTTTAGAAAGGAAACTAAACATAAAATTTATAAATATTGAGTCTTTAAACAAAAAGGGCCTTAAAGAAGATACAGATGGGTTATTTCTTAAAGCACGAACCATACAGTCTCATGCTCTGCATACCTCTAAGCCCTTAACGTCTATGATAAAGAAACGTAGAAATCCGTAATCAGGATTCAGGTCTATATCAAGCTGAATAAATTTCTTCGTCATTTGATAATACTAAATAATAATAATATATAGTAATAATAATCAAGAAACCAATAGTAATATAATATTGTTTGCAGACTTGCACAACATATTCCTATAATGCATCAAAAAAACATCTGCAGATTTAAAAATGTAAAAGTTTTCATTTTAACGATAAGGGGGAGGCAAAGTTTTACTTTTCCACAATATCTGAGGGGTCAATTGCCCCTAATTATGTTAAATACTAAATCAGAGGTATTTAACTATAGTAAATACTGTGACAGTATATGTGTGTGTAGCGGATATTTCGTTGCACGCGGTAAGATGGTTTAACGATTGTTTTTACCTTTTTCACAAACGTTTTAGTTTAACAAATTTCCATATTTTCATATTACTTTGTAAACTACAGTATATAAAAATAAATATATTACATCCTCGTCATAAGACGTATCTAAAACCAGCAAATTAATAATTAAAAACAACAATTTGCGCAGCATTATTTGACTTTATGTATTAGTATAATGGATATCTTCATTTTTATATATCCAATATTTAAACGTTAAATATTTATTTTGGTTACAATACAAAATTTAAGTTGTTTCTGCTTGGCGTAGTTGGTACCTATGTGTAGGATGCACATTTTTTGATGAGTATCGTCCTCGAAAAAATGTTACACGGGTGCGCTCGTTGTAAACACGCAGCACGTTAAAACGTTTATTTTTTTTTAATTTTCTATACAGATAAATAACATGAATATTAATAATGAATTATTTTATTACTTGTGTAAAATTGAGCACGTCCAAGATAAATTGCTTATAATTGTGCAGCTTTAGCGTTGGATATTTAGTATTTGTCTAATGAATATTTTAAGTTGCAAATTTGTAACTATTTGTGCGAGGTTCTGGATATACTTCCTCGCATACCAATGTAATTCCGAAGTTTTTATGGGTCCAGTACAAATTCTGATCAAATTCGATTCTGTAGTTGTGTATATGTATATACCTACTATAATCTGATTACGGTCATATATTATTACACTATAATAATATGTACCTAACCAACTAGTAAAATTATAGTTTATCATATTATAAATATTAAATATTATAATAATCTATATTTCAGTTTTATGTAGTATCACTTATTCACTTGTATTATCAGTGCTTTAATCAAGGCGATTGTAATATTTCGTAACGAAATTCTTAATACATTTATATTTTATTTTAATATTATGTAAATATAGAATATGGCCATGCTAATTTACTCAAATAACTATAAAGTTTTTAATCAACAGCGAACTTCTTGATTCCGATCGTTTTAAAAAAGTGGTAAACCTTTTTCCTATAGGTAACTTAACATAATTTGATGAGATGAGTAATTTTTTAGGAATTATATAATAGCTGAGTTTAAGTCGATTTACATTGGGGAAACACTCCAAAATCATTTCATCTGTGGTCATCGACTCAAAACGAAAAAAAAAATCTGATTGCACCGTGCTTAATGATCAATAACTCGTCTGTTCTACACTTCTTTGCGGATCGTCATACATAATATGAATAAAATCATAACTAATAATTTGAATGCAAGTCTATATTATCTCCCTATACATAACTTATAACTACCTTATACACATTGTATACTATACGCATAGAGTTCTAGTAAATGCATTTGTGATTTGTCACGTTACTCACGACGAGTGAACCCTTTCGGTGCACTGTGCAATGTGCATAATTGCAGCGTGGCGGAGAACCGGAACGAATATAAGACTCGTTACATAATACAGCGGATACTTTGAAACCATATACCTCATATACCACACACAATCATTATCTCGATTAAAAACGCGTTCACGAAATCGAGTGCACGTTGAATGTTGAACAGTTCGCGGCTGGTGCGATCGGCCTGCTTAAGTCGGCGACCGCAGTGAGTGTGACGCCCTTTTCCTCTTGAAAAACACGTCGCGATTTATTATAACATGCGTGCACGGACGCACGGTTATGCTCGAATCCGTGCTAGGAATAATATTATATAAAATTATAAAAATATAATAATATAATATTATTAATAGGCGTGTTTTATTGTATAGGTTTTTAATATATAATATGT
The DNA here is from genome assembly GCA_014851325.1 of Pentalonia nigronervosa. Lineage (NCBI taxonomy): Eukaryota > Metazoa > Arthropoda > Insecta > Hemiptera > Aphididae > Pentalonia > Pentalonia nigronervosa. The sequence goes on from JACXSJ010001414.1 coordinate 69,597, forward strand.
GCGCTATACAATGTGCATGTATTATGAATATATTATTATTTATAGTATAACTCCACTGACCGCCCAAAGATGTTTGGCTCGGTCGACATTACTCATTATTCGACAGTCGACGAAATATGACGTAGCTCAACTACGGAAAGTTGTACAAACGGTCATCGTCCTGTTATATCGAGTTGAGAAATTGAAATCGTTTACCTTTTCGTAGCTCAAGGCCGTCCCATATATATATATATATTTAAAATTCATATCATAAAACATTTTAAATACAAAATATTTTAGTAGTATTTACCTTCTTAAGACAAACTCATTCATTTAACAAGAGCATGATGTGAAAGGTTCGGGTACTATAAGAACACAATATCTTTCGAAGTTCATTATATTATTGTTGAATTTGTATATTATAATTTTGATTTTTGCATTGATTCACTTTTATCAATGCGAACAATTTACCCTAGGGTGGTCCGTGGTTATATAGTATTTTTTTCTATTTATTTTATATGCATGATGTATATAGTTAATTATATAGTGATCGAAATATATTATACTAAACAATTAATACCGAACCCAATAATGAATAACTGCTGCACTGGATGGAATCGTACCATATGCATTATAATTACGTAATCATTTATTATTTTGTGACGTCGACGTGTCTTTTATACGGACAGGACGCACTTTGAACATTATCCGCGGCGAATCATCGCGCACGCTGAAGATTAGATGGGAACATAAACCCGGCTAAGAAGGATTTAAATCCTTCTTGGCCATCCATACATAGCTAATTCCTTGTAGTCTATATAGTGTTATATAGTCATAAGATTATGTTTCACCGCAAAATCGACCGTTACGAAGCGTCTCCTATATTATATCATAATACACATATATAAGGTATAATCGATCCGTCGCTGCAGGTACAACGATAATCTCATAGCTGCTTTATTATATAGGTTTTTCAACACTCGTAGGGTAATATAATAATATAACGTCGTCGTCTCACGAGTTGCGCAATCCTCGTGTACAGCCTATTATATATTATTATAGTCGTGTGTGTGTGTGCACAAAGACGAGTCGTATGTTTACGGCGTGCATGACAGTAGCTTCGTCAAAAGGACCCGTAAAACTGCTGCAGCGTCGATGTCCCTTTCGTGTACACAAGCACTCCACGTGTACTTAGAAAACAATAAAATCGTAACCGTATAATCGAAAAAGAGAGATAAAATAACTGACTATAATAGATGTATATCGACTATATATATATACATATATACATATATACATTGAATGTGTAACACATTTTCATGAATCCTCGAGGTTTACGCAATATATTGATTTATGGCGGTTTTAACAGTTACGTCTTTGAGAGATGAATACACGCCGCCGCCGCCGCCGACTTTTATGACAACAGATTATATACAATATACAAGTAGACTTAACGTCGGGTTTCCTCTTGGGTTTTTTTTTCGGTAAATATCGGTGCGCAGGTCTACGCTGCACCGCATTTATATGACGAAAATATTTCAATATTATATATATACGTATATGACCCTGTTACGATATGACGTATACAGGGTGGTGTTTCGCCGTGTTGGTCTCAGCTGATAACTATTGTTTCCTATTTTAATGTTTTTGAAATTTCATTTTGAAAAATCATTACTCGATCAGTGATCTGTGGTTGTTAAGATTTATAAGTGAACTCAAAATTAAATCGTTGTTTTTGTGTTTTTCAATAAGCAGGTAGTAATGTAAAGTAGTTAATTCCAGATAGAGTTAATTATTATAGCAGGTATAGAGTAAATATTTTAATAGCGATAAATTATCTTTTATTTTCATAAAATATAATTGATTATAGTTGTGTATAAATATATAATACTTCTTAGACTGGCGGATGGGTGTACAAAGACAAACACTCTGTATACGTATTCATTATTTTATATATGTACACAAATTTAACGTGCTTTAAGACACACACTGCATCACGAAAATTCGTTTATACAGCATTTGCTCACACGCACACGTATATTATTATATTATAATATATATATTACTGAGAATATACGCAACGACATGATGAAGAATATATAATATATAGTATAATGTTAAAATGTATGTATTACTAGTTATAGGCTTGGAAAATCTGTAAAACTTGGGATTTTTTTTCGTCAGTTCCCTGCTGTATAATCTGCCACCGTCAGAGTATAATATATACCTACTGCGTGAAATGGTTTTTTTCCCTCAAATCCGTGTGCCATAAAAACAGACTGATGATGGTTATATAGTTTATATTATATATACATTCCACTGTCAACGAATGAGCGTATACGAAATACGACGTCTGCGGCTAGCCAACGATTACAATATGTACGTTTATTATTTTAAAATACCAGCATGTACCTATTACACGCGATAAACAATAATTTAAATATCATTATACATTAAAAAGGTTATAATAAAACACATTATTGTAATATTAAAATGTAGAATGCAAAAGAAGAACAGTTTCCCTTTTTTTTTGTGTATATGATAAATTTTCACTGCGCGAATTGTCTGATGTGAGTAATATACGATTCCGCATAATTATTGTATATTACTTTATGTATAACTACTGTTGTACCTAAGCCTTAGTGCTTTATATAAAGGAACAATTTTCGTAATTCGTATAAACAATCTTGATATTTCCTGTTGTTTGTAATGTACGTATAACGAGTATACATAATATTATAACGACCGACGTATATTACTGTATGTATATTGTAAATACATTATATTATGTTATTTGTATATGCTTAAAACACGTGAAGAACACAGAGTTTAATGCCGTGTGACTGACTTCTGTATGGTGCTTTTACTAGATTATTAATTGTATAATTAATTTTAAACCAGGTCGGGCATAACGGCACAACTGCGTTGGCCACCGCGGTTTTTCATTTATATAAGTACGCATACTTTTTATAACCTTCTCGTCGCCGTGGAGTTAATTTTTTTATTTAGAAGAAAACAGTACATATTTCGCAATTGGTATTATACATTTTTTTTTACCAAAACTTAATTTTGTAATTTTTTAAAAATAATATAATGAGTTTGAAAAGTAAACAATTTATTCGCAGAAGGTGCGATTAGCGATAATATTAGCTGTCTTTTCAATCGTTTGAAGTTAAATAATATATGGAAATATTACGGATGTATATACGCAGAGACTTGGTTAAATTTTTGCATTTTTCGTATACATACTGCACGAATAACTTTTAAGTTTTAATTGATACGGGTTTTGGCAGTCTATAACAAAAATTAAAGGATTAAAGGGTCACTAAATATTTCACATTTAAGAGACCAAGACCAAGCATACCGTAGTTTTGGAATTTAGGTAGGTTTTAATGTTGTACAGTAACATAAATATAATATCTGCAGTTATTACTTAAAGAGTAACTAATAACTACATAATTATTTACGCATCCTGATGTATTTTCAAATAATAATTTATGTCTAACGACTAATAAAATTAATTACTAAAAACAATCTATTTTGAAAAATGTTAAAAATTACCTATTTGTATAATAATTATAATAATATATAAATATTGTCTTTTAAATATACATAAATTGTTCTTACAAATAATATTGCGTTTTTATGTATTGTCAGTAGATCTAAATTGAAAAAAACAAGTTATAGACTATATAAATAAATTAAATTAAATATGTATTTTGTTTTTGAAATTATTAAAAAATAGAAATATAATAATTCCAATCGAGTATATAATGAATAACATTTTTTTACAGTTTACATCTCTCGATGTACAATAAAATGAATACGGCTAATATACTTACAAGAACATATTACTACCTATAATTTATATATTTCATATTTGTTTTACAAAACAGTTGCACTTAAGATATACTCTCATTATTTCAAAGCTTATACACACTATTCCTATATAATAATCAAAATATTTCTTCGAAAAATTAAAAAGGAGAAACATGCACGAATAACCTATTAATTTTAATACTTTTCGAACAGCACACTATCTGCGTATTTGTTAATTACATAGGATAACATTATGCTGCATTCTCTTCAAAGCGATATTAAATCAAAACACGAAATGTATTTCATTCAGTGTCCATTAAATAAACGATAAATTTTTTTTTTGTATTAATATTCTTAATATTCAAAATAAAGTTGTAATGTTTAAAATAATTACCATAAAATTACGAGAAAGTCTTGTAAAACAAAACAAAAAAAAAAATATTAATATTAAGTGGACGGTTTTTTCTTTGCATATAATATAGTGGCGCAGGAATAATAGCCCAAGGGTTTCAGGAGATTTTTTTTATCTTTCCAGTTAGGAATATTTGAGGGTTCATTAAATCGGTAGGTTTAGTAAATTTATTTTGTAACCAAAGCCAAACGATTTTCGAATGCGCTAGCTATAACAATAACAGATCGCATTGTCGCAACTTACATAATTCATCGTTATTGAGTTATTCGTTATGAACACATTAATTTATTTATTAAAAACAGGATTTATTACAAGACCTCTGTAGTAGTAGCAATCATTTCACAAATATAAACACGATTAAACGTATTAAAATGTTTTTATTTTTACAATTATCATATTAACTATTATTGAGCAACGTAAACGTTCTGATTCAAAAATACACGAAACGTATATGTCATAGAACGAGCATTGAGTAGCTTCGGAAAACAATGCAAAGTGCTTTAAAATTCCATCCTTAGTTATTTTACGTGTATAGTATGTTACTCGGGATAAAATAATATTATTGTGTCACACCTCCACTCGCGCGCGCACAAATCGTCGGCGGCGGAGGAGGAGAATGCTTATTAATTTACGCAAGAATTATTAAAAAAAAAAAAAAAAACAATAACAATAACAATAATATTAACAGCACAGTATAGAATATAACTTACGAGCATTATAATATATTATATTTTACTACCCATGCGCTCTATACCGTAATAGCAATATAATAATATAATATAAAGTATGTACACGGTATGTGCCCGCCGGGTGGACGTTGTAACCGCCGCCGCCGCCGCGGTCGTACGCTCGCTCCTCGTGCCCACCACTTGAGATTTCTATTTCGTTATAACTTTTCCGTCTCTTCTCCTGCTTTTCGTCTTCTCGCAGTTCCGCCCCACTTCACCGCCAACGTGACGACCGTGTGGGCAGGCGCAGGTGGCACGGCGGTGTACAGGTAGCCGGCCCGGTCGCCGGTCGGTCGCAGGTATATACCTACTACAGTAGTTTTTATATTATTATTATTATTATTATCATCATCGTATGTACATGACGTATAAAGTTACGTGCACACCGCGAGCGCGTTCACATCGTTAGTGCCGGAAACCGACAACAGGTGACGCTACCAGTGCCGTCGTTCGAAGGGCACCGACACCGACACCGACTCCCACTCGGCCACCGTCCTCCCCACCGCTGCACCGCACAGGTCGTCACCCGCGAACCGTCGCATCTGACGGCCACCGCCGTCGTCGACGACGCGACGGAACTAGTACCCAGTACCAGCAGAGGCTGAACTATCGGGTACCTGTTTCGTTATTCCCTCGCCGTTCGTATCCGTAACGACTAAAATAACGAATCGTCTTGCCGCGTACGCACCGCCCCGCGTGAATGCATCGGTTAACAGTGCGACAGTGCGTCCGCGTCCGTCCGTTCGTTCGTTCGTTTGCCGCATTCTTTCGGCGCGGATCGATGATTTTTTTTTTTTTTTTTCGTCCGACGACGCGAGTTTTGACTTTTATCATTAATTGTTGTTCATCGTTTCATTCGATATCCGGAAGGTAGTCGCCGTTACGACTTGACGTATGCGTGAGTTAGTAGTGTTCCATTTTCGTTGCCCCGATAACAGCCGCGGCCCCGCCGCCGCGTGCGGACCCATCGGGTTTTCCGACGTCCGTCCTATCACGTAAGTGTAAATTCCACAACACTCGTAACATATTGTTATACAAAGATATCGCGCCTTTATTACATTTATTGTCGATGCGATAAATAGGTATAATGTGTACCACTTACCCGTGTCATTATCGTCGTTACTGGCCGACGTACTAATCAGGTTTACATACCGGTTCGAAACGATTAAATATTGACGAACAATAACCGCCGTCTCATTGCAGTTATAGTTATCGTTTCGTTGGTAACTGCGGAAAAGACCCAAAGAGCACTCGGTAGTCGGTTCACCGCAGCGGTGCAGATAAATTCGATCTGCCTGGTGGTAAGGCCGGAGAAACCGCGGTATTGACAATATTTTAGACGTACATTATTAAACGAATCATTAATTTTCAAAAGTTCGAACTAGTCATCCCCAGACCCCACCTCCCTAACAAAGCGATGGCATCGAGTTTTTAAACGTCCGTGAGCGTAACTTTGAACGCCGTCGCCGCACATTGAACCTCGCGTGTACCTGCGAAGCGAGATATCGCGGAGGCTCCGTCCTTGAAGAACCCGCGCGAATACGAACCGTCGGTTATTCACGGGTCGTACGACAATAAAATGTTAATATTTTAGTAATTATAATGTGTAATATAAATATCCCAAGAATATTGATCATTAATAGCCGGATATAATATCTCTTCGTTCTACTTACCCGACGTACGGTTTATATGTTTATAACTATCATCGTGCAGGTCTACTAGTAGCGGCCGACAATGTATTTTTGTAGTAAACACGACTATAATAAATGTTAATATAATATTATCTATTAAGGAGTTCGATAAGATTATACACTAACGTGTGCAATATCACAATATAATAATTTACTGTCCAATTATACGGATGTCGTCGGTTAGTGATTACGTGTCGTGAATCCGGCCGGTGTAATAGCCACCGTTCTATTTGCGTGTCAGGAAACCTTTATCACGAGACGAATATTAAAAACCACTTAACGTTCAGTGTTCTTAACGACTGATCGTAAATTGGGGAAGGAGTATTCATCATCACAAGAACACGATAGAATACATTTTTTTTTTAATATTTAACGCTATCGGCATAGTATATTGTGGTCCGCGAAACGTTTATTGAGTGGTGGTTGGTGATGAAGTATGTGGGTGAAGCGTCACACGGGTTATGATTTTTCTCTTAAAAAGACCCGTCGGATTCGCGTCTTATGAATTTTCGGACCCTATTTACGTCCTCGGCGGCATTTCGAAATGTGTGTACTGAAGGAAGATTACGAAGGCGGTCGCGTCCGGTACGTGTTGTTTGTGTACAAACATCGACGCGATTTTCATACACTCTTTTCGACCCTTTCGTCCGTGGTCCGTCCGTCCCCTCGATGATCCGGCAGTCCCTCCGGACACAATATTGCAACAACAACAGACAACAATAATAAAATATCAGCCTCTCGCGTCTGTTGTTGCGTCCGTCTTGCATTATCCGAATCGCATTGTCCGAGTTCAAATCGACAATCTGCCATGACGTGCATATTGTATCGATGAGATTGCCATAATCGAAATAATATCATCGTCGCGGTGCCACCGAAAACTATAACGACGTTGCGAGTCGTCTCCAAATCTCAACTCTTTTAGGTCGTCGTCTTGAATCGTTCAACCATGTTTTAATAAAAACGTTGTTTGGTAATTGTCACATTTTTACGTCGATATTCGTATGTGTTCACGAGGATTGTAGTTTTCAATGTTTCCAGTAAATAATTATACCCCATATTGTCAAACTTGAAGGAGAAAAAGTTGTCCGCGTAAGTACTCTTTCGTCGGTCATTTTATTCGACATTTGTATCTGTGAAGAAGGGCTATAGTCATTAATAATAACGAGAAAACGTTCCGAAAAATGGTATATTTGAACTGTATTATATTATTTGTAATAAATCACTGAAATTAAAACAACGACATCCGCCCGACGTTCGCAGACGACAATGAATGCCATATTTAAGATATTTTTACATCGTTTAGGAACCGCTCCTACATTATTCGCTTGTCCAAATCTATATTATGTACAAATCAATATGTATAATCTTATTATTGTTATTACATTTTACCTAAGTATTTTTAGCCGTCCGCCGGGAACGAGTTTTTGACTACTAACTATATATTTTAATCGTGCATAAATTATCATCGCATATGGGTCGATACGAGCGACTACCGTATACGCGTCGTTACACGTTTTATAATAATAAAAATAATATAAATGCTTATATTATTCGTAATCAATAATTTACGTTATAAAATTCAGCGCGTGCAACAATTGAGGCGGCGTCAGCAGCGGCGTCGGTGATATGCGTTTATACTTACAATATTTTTCCGGACTAGGATTATTTAATATACGTAATATATATACCTACGCGTTTATCCGAATGAAACGCAATCGTCAAACAATTTTTTGTTCGTTACTATTGAGTTCGGTAGACAGTTGAAAAAATGCTGTTTTTTTTCCGTTCGCATTTCTATACTCTTGCGCGCGTGATTTATACATGCCTATTGTATTTAAATGCTGCGTAGTCGGATCGTCGGAACTCGCATTCTCAGATTTGTGATTTCAGATAAAAAACGTTTGCCATAGGTTTCGTTCTTGCAATATAACATGAACACGTTTGAGACGTACAGTAAAAAGACCAAGATGCCTTGTTATACAATATAATAATTTTGTATTAGTTTATGAGTATATATTATTATGCTGTATAGCGTGTAATATGCGAATCCGTAGCCTGCTGTGTAGTTTATTATTGAGAGCTACGGTGTGTTTGGTACACCCATATTATTCATACGATAATATTAAGATCGTAACCACAATCACCAATTATTTAGCAACTCATAAAATTCGAAAAAAATGTACACGGTTCCGTTTATACAAATTATATCAGTAGATTAGTCGAATATTTTACTAGTATATAATAGAGAGTATATAAGTTTGAAATTAAATATCTAAAATCGACATATTTTGTTAACTGAAATCTACAGGCTCAAACATAAAAGTAATAAAATTACTTTATTAAAGAGTGTCCTGTTGCGACACAAACTTCTATTTTTCAAATGATAACCCCACTTTTTAACTGTAAATTATCTACGCTCTATTAACAATTATCCTTCTACCTGGCTATCTATCAAATACTTAGGTATCCACCTTGAAAAAAACTTAATTGGGCATATCACTAGACATAAACATCCACTAAGTACTAAAATCTTGATATACAAACAAATTATAAGACCGTTAATAACATATGATATCCAACTTTGAGGTATAGCCAAAAGTAAAACATAGATAAACTTCAATTCTTCCAATCGATAAATCTACACATTATCACAGGTGTACCATGGTATATTTGCAATCAATCTTCTCTACACAATGACCTTAAAATCCAAATTATTCCTGAATTAGTCTCTTAATATTAGAAAAAATTCAATGCAGCCACAATAATAGGAATATGCCAGCGAAATTAGAGCCGCGATTGTCGAACTACTGGTGGTTAAATGTTATGGAATTAGTCTACGTCTACTAGTGTTTAATTATTTTTCCGTGATTTTTAAAATTCTTATGTTGGTATGCGAGGAAATAGTTTTTGAAGCCATGACGACATTTGACCACCAGTAACACGACGATCGCGGTTCTAATTTCGCTGACTCTTCTTTAACACTCAAATCCAACCTACAATTTTTATCTAACCCAATTGACCCGTAATGCTGTTTAAAACGCCAATGATCAAGAAACCTTCTAAATAAATTAACTTAAAAAAATACCTCACCGAAATTTGAAATGTCTCTGAACACTTCCCTTTTCCAAGTTAAACAAGTCTAGTAAACTATCATACATTTTACTAATTGCATTACTATTATACATATTGTTAATAATATATTTACTAAAAATAAAAATAAAAATTTTCACACTATAAATTTTCTGAAAATGTTGATGTATCAGAATCAAAATTCGAACCATTTAGATTTTGAGTTATTTTATATAGTGTACTAGAGATTATGGATTTGGAAGATATGGGGGCTTAAGGGATTTAAAAGTCTATCAGCATTAATCATTTGTAAAAATAGTCCATGTTCAATAATACTATATATTAAGTCTGTTTTATATTTTTGTAAAATCACTTTTAAGGATTATTAAAGTATCAAACATATTAACGATTGAGAAACTACTCGTTAAAATTTTGAATTAGGTATCTACATCAACATTTAAAAAATTATGCATTAAACAATTTACATTAAAAAGGGGAGTTCTCGTTTGAATAACAGAAGTTTGTATCGTCACATAACACTCCTTAAGAAGTACAAAAAAAAATCAAGAATTTGAAAAAATGAACTTTAAGTATATTTAAAAATTCTAAAAATCAGAAATTGAATAATTTCATTTTAGAATACTGAGCATGCTTGATGAATCACTCTATATAAATATATAATACAATCTACCTAACATAAATAATTGCATAATGTAATGCGTATACTCCTACATGAAGGATCGGATCCAGAGCGAAAATCTAAAGAGGGGAAAATTTAAACGCTGTATACACTACATAAATATTTATGTCTATTTGAAAAATAGATATTATATAAGTATTAAATCCACGATTAGCGTTTATTGCCAAATTATTTGTTTGAAATTTATAAAAAAAAAAAATGAATAAATAAAAGTATCAAATATAGAAGCTTTGCCCCTCGCCCCGACCCTGGATCCGTCCATGTGCATACTACCACAATTTCTAAGTAAATAAATCGTTTTGTTAATTATTTTTTATTGTATAGATCGTATTATATAACTGTAGAATCGCTGCTCTTAACTATAGAACTCACAAACTGTAAAGTATACAACTATTTTTGTATATATATATACATACCAGTTTACCACCTATATAAGGTGCAGAGTTTTAAAAACGCTCTTCGATCTCTCTTTTGTCGTCCTCGCCGCTCAAAACGAAAACGAATTACCTGGTCATTGTTTATTATAATATATTATATATACCTACCTATACGTTGAGCCGGTCTGGTTTCGACGTCGTCCGACTTGTTCACGTAACGGACATACAATATAATGTAATACCTAATAATAATATATATAGCAACAAAGAACCGAAAAAATATGTCAAATAGAAGCATATAGACCACAAAAAAAAAATATTATAATAACGTATACCTAAAATATATACTAATATAATATTATAATATACGTGTGCTTACAGAGAACAATGCGACTTACGTGCGGCGTGTGTTTCAGACGATTAGCATAATGTCGAGCGGAAACAGTGGCGGAAAGTCGGCTTCTGTCGGCGGCGAGGGCGTGAAGCCGGGCGTGGGATCGGCATTCGTACCGGTCATGCCGTCCAGCGGATCGTTCTACGGGCACCCGTCGATCGCGTCGCTGCAACAGCCGTCCCCGTCGTCGGCCGATTTTTTCGCCGCGTCCATGATGGCCGACAAGCACAAGGCCCTCCACCAGCACCACCATCTGTCGTCGCTCCAACAGCAGCAACAGCAACAGCCGTCACCGGGCATGTACGTGCCCAAGCACAAATCGCAACAACAGCAACAGCAGCAACAACAGTCGCCGTCCGCGGCCAATGCCGCGGCCGCGGCAGCCGCGGCCGTTTCGCTGCTCCACCAGCAACAGCAGAACGAACTGATGGCCATGGCACTGGACAAGAACAAGGTGTTGCAGGCGGTCATGCACCAGCGGGGCTACGCTCATCCGTTCCTGCTCAACCCCGCCGGCCAGTACGGCAGTCAGCCGCACTCGTCGTTGTTTGGTGGTCCAACCGCGGGTACCGGCCCTGGCGCGTATGGCTCGGTGACTGCCCGACCGCGTGCCTCGGCCGTGGGAGCGGGCGCGAGTGGCATCGGCCGGGCGTCTAGGCCCAAAAAGCAGTTCATATGCCGGTTCTGCAACCGACAGTTCACCAAGAGCTACAACCTGTTGATACACGAGCGGACGCACACGGACGAGAGGCCGTACTCGTGCGACATTTGCAAAAAAGCATTCCGGAGACAGGACCATTTGCGCGATCACAAGTAAAAACCTAATTCAAATCATAATTTAACGCTTACACATTTAACGCTATGAATATCCGACAAAATTTTGAGCCTATTGCAGTATTTTCTGTTGGACCCTTTCTCGCTATAATTTATATATAAGTGAGTTGTAGTAGTAAGTACTGCTGCAAACGAATTTTTGGCTCAGTTAATATCTATATAATATTATAAATATTCTTTTCTTCGCTCGATCATGTATGATATTTTGTGCACTTTTCAATGTGTTCAATGTTCGTTAAAATAAAATATTTACATACGAGGTCACAATAAAGTATTTTGTGTCTTTGGGGTTAACAATTAATTATGATTTGTAAAGCTGCGTACAGCGTACTCATTAAATGCATTAACTGAAAAAGCTCAAAACGCGTGCACTTTAAAATTGGAAAATACAAAAATTATAAATCGTATAAATAATATTAAAAATGTCTTCTTTGCTAAGAAAAACGACGTTTGTCATTTTATTCTTAATTATATAGTTATGTTATTAAGTGTTTAAAGAAAACAATCTAATGAAAATATAATTTTATTTTTATCAATTAAAAGCTTGCTTTTAACAATTGCGCTGTAAAAAATACTATAAAAAAAAACAGAAGCAAATCGGTAATTTTGATCTCACAATTGTTCAAAATTTATAAATTATTAATAGTATATTTAAACTAGAATATTTAAAAACAAGTCATGCTCAAAACGTTAATGAGTAAAAATATGCAAAATATATTTTTGCGTATGCATAAAGAGTTACATATACTATGTTAACAATACAACGTGATATATTGTTGAACACATTTTTCTGAAATAAATTACTTTTATGTAGTTGGAAGTAGAGAAAAAGAAGTCGGGATGATGCATTAAATTTACAATCTTAAAGACTTGTAGAGTATTAAAGCAACATTGTTATTAAGACATCACAGAACAATATTCTTATTATTTCATGTATTATTATTTTTTTAAAAGATAAAGGAGAAACTTGCGTTTTATTAATAAAAAAATATAGCTAGGAGTTACAATATGGGACAAAATATGGATCTCAGTTTCAAGCTTGGGGCTCGATTTTTAAATTTTAAGGGCCCTATTTCCGAAATGTCAGGAGTTGCGTCTACCTGAACATTCTGTATTTGCACTCGCGTGTTTGGAAATGTGTACCTTGAACCCTCTCCTACCACTAACAAAGAACGAATTATCTGAATAAATGCCCATACTTATAGCATAACGTAGTTTAGTGTCATTTAAATAAAGAACACGAGCACGGATAAAATGTACGTCGAGATATGTATCCGATCGGTATTTTGATTTCAGAAATTCCGGCCGTACCTGTAGGTATATTATGTATTGAATTTCGAGTTGTGATTTTTTTTATACGTTATGATCGTGTGCGATTTCACCGAGAACGAACGCACCTCGGCGGCGGTGGCAACACGCGGCCTAGCAGGTATATATATAGCAATATTAATAAAACCGACCACCGCGATGCGGCGACAAATAATATCACTCGGTGATTCTCCGTCCGTAAAAAAAAAACAACACGAAAACCGGTCCGTGTGTTAATTAAGAAATGTAGTAACGGACCGGCCGGCGTATGTGTTGCGTACGTGCGTATATGGCCAGTGGCGTGGACCGAAATAGGAGGATTGATGTAATAAGAATGATGAGGAGGATAAAAAGTTGTAAAGAAAAACGAATGGCGATTTTTTTTATTTCTCGTTCAAGCCCATTGTTGTCGTCGTTCGAATGAGCTCCTTAACCTCGTCTATAAGCATAGTTGTACCTATATTAGGTATATATGTAATATTATCGATGGTCAAAGTTAACGGCTCGTCCAAAACAACGATTCGCGACTATTCGATTAAACTGGGTGCCTTTGCTATTTATCTAATTATATAGAAGATCTTTGATGAAAACGCATAATATATATACACTAATGTTTGAGTGACTATGTCATAACCTTGGATGTCGACGATCAACAAAAAAAATCTTACAACATCAAAACTTGCGCGAATAATTTTTTTGTTGAGAACACACAAACTACCTCATCGTATATATGCGCATAGCCTAACGACGTGATAGGTAAGTGCCTACGATAATAATTGTATCATGTTATATGGTCACAAGTCATATAGACAACTTCAAAAGTCGAAAAAGTCATGCACCGAATTTTAACAAACTGCTCATCGAATGTCGTCAAATAGATTAGAATATTATTCTTCTTGCATATACTCTTATTGTATTATGCACGTTAACACAACGAATATAATATAATACAGAAACGCTCGTAACCGCTACGAGTTTTAATTATTATTATCGGAGAGAACCTTCAGCAGACGCGCACCGCAACCGTCTAGGCTGCGGTGGTTGTAGTGCATAACAAGTTTCGATTGTGGTGTATTATAATGCATAATAATATTATATACGTATATATGTACCTAGGTACATATAATATACCGCGGTCTGCTCGAACCAGGTGCGTGCAGCGCGGAACCGCATGCGATGTGATTATAATACCCGAGGCAGTGGAGATGGTGGTGGGTGTATTATAATGTGTATATTATAATGTATATACATATCGTATAAGTAATATATATATTTATGCTGTAGTGCGAGAGGAGAGGGGTGGATGATCTGGTTTTATACGCGACGGAATGCTGTACTTTCGGCGTATAATAATAATAATAATATTATTAACAACATTTATGCGCACACGAGCGTAATCGCTCTGCTATATAACAAATACAAGTTATTTTATTCGCTGATGTATATATAATTGGAACGCGGTAATAAACGTTTCGTCGAGAAAAAATAAACCTCGTGTCTTTTAAACGCATACAGTTTTACTGGAAAGGACATTTGCTGCTCGCTATAATAGTGACCTGCAGGTATACCTCTTGTACAATTATAGCAAAATCGCGAAAAACAAATGTAACTGCATAATGATTATAAACGACTTAACCGATTTATATGAACGGCTTTATGCACAATATTTTCTAGCGGAATCTTAAAGGGATTCTGACATGAATAAATACATGTGTTCTCGTCGTGAGCTCGCAACATTCAGATCCATCACAATTGTGGGGAAGGCCGAATTGCACTGACACTGCAAAAATAAATTATTTTTTCAAAATTAATAACATATAATCTACATATCTACATATTTATATTTATATATTTATTTATATTATTTAATATTTATTTATATTTATCTATCTACATTGTAGATAGTTACAATTTCAAAATAACAATATAAAATTATGTTTTTTCTGAGTAAGTTACTTCGTGTAATAATCCATTGTAATGCTTATTCTATTAGCACACACATGCAATTTTCAACTAAAATTAATGTTAATGATTTATACGGAAAGATCGAATCGAGTATATGATTGAAACATTGACTGTTTGAACTAAGTGCAATTTGAACATTTTTGTTTAGGTAAGGATAGTGCAGTTCTACGATCTTCCCAGGATTTGTGATTTCTTACAACTATAAACTATAGTTTAAATACGCGTACAATATTGACAAAGGCGATGTATAAAAGTATTTTACTGTATAGGTATTTTAAATACTTCAAATAAACAATATAATAATAGTAAATGTTAGAGTATCTATATACTATATCACGAGAAGTTCTGAGTATCAAGTAAAACTGACAATGGGTCACTATCATAATATAATATATAAATAACGTCATGTCGTCTTTGAATCCGGTATTATGTTTTTTGTCACATTCTGCTTCCGGTCCCGAAGAAAAAATGTGCGTGAGTCTCGTGATGATCTATTATATATTTGTATAGGAGGTGTGTCTGTGTGTGTGTAAAGTGTGAAAAATCCGAGTCGGCCGGTTTGTTTTACAGAACACATAAACGATAAACAGCAACTGGCACGATTGTATAGTAAAAAATGCAAACTCGCAAAAGTTTGGATTAAAAAAATTAGTGAAAACTTCATAAAAAGTGTTAATAACTTTGTCTCCCTTACGAGTTTGACATTGTAAGTATACAGAAAAGGCATACGTAATCTTTTAATATTTTATGAGCAGAATTTAATAGTGTTGTATTTAATTTGATTACGCATAATGATTGTTGACTGTTATACTAGTATTGCATTGTTTTTTATTATTCGTCTTCATCGTACGATTTTTATTCGACGTGTCGGCCGTCTGGTGTATGTTTGGTAAACGCATCATATAGTTTTGTCGTCGGTATGTATGTGTAATGCGCGTATAAATACATCACACTATATGATGATAATAATAATAATTATAGTAATATTAATTTACGAGAACCACGGGCCTATAGGAGTTATATAATATATTTACTACGCCCGTTGTGTAGTACCAACGCGGCTGGGGGCCCCGTGCCAGCCCGACACTCCCAGGACGAATATATACTCTCCGGGTATATGTCTCGGATATAAAATTATCGTATATATAAGTATACGAATTTAAATTATATACACGCCTACTCCTACCTATTCTTGCGGTTTTCTTCTGTATTAATATTTTTTTACCTTCCCTTCGATGCGATTTTCCCGTTTCGGATTTATCACCATAAATTATCATTGATATATTATACCGTACAAAAAAAGTTTACTTTCGCGTATGTGTATTGGCACATCATGTGTCATAGTCTTTTTCGTGCTCGCGAGACTTGCGCCGCCGCCCGTACTACGCGCTTGGTCCGCTCTCGATAGATCCGGGTCTACATGTAATATGCTTGCCGATTTAATTACAGAATTTTTTCCGCATAAAATTACTTACATTATCATATTATATTATTATTATTATATGCGGCTTTGTACGCGACCGCGTGCGCTAGACATATAGATGCATATTATATTTTATTATATATGCTGCATACATCATCATGACAACAACGGTATAAATTATAATATTTTACGAGGCCTGTAGTCCGCTAATGGAGTTAACCTATATTACAAATCGTATATACAACCCGACGGCCGTTTTTAATTCCTCCATACACCCCTCGACGCGCCACCCGGTTGACGACCGTACACACACACACACAAACAAACACAGAATTACATATTATTCATGTTATATACAGGTGGTAGTATATTATGTTATTATTAATTGTCATCGACTTCACGGGGGACACAAGTCGATCGAATATTCTATACATCGCTATATATATAATAATAATATTATGTACTCCTGGTCTGTGACAACGATCGTTTATCAATAAACCTGCACAAAAGTCACATTACCGCCGCTGTGAATTTGACGTGTATTAGTCCACGTGCGTTGTTATTATTATTTTTTCTATATTATATTGTAGTGTATCGTATTATCGTAATATATTATACTATTATAACCACGCGCCTTTGTGCACGATGCTACAACAATAATATAATATCTATGTGTAAACGATAAACGAAAGAAATTCACATAAAATCGATAGCTGATAGTTATGGAGCTTGGTGTTTTAATGATTATTTTCTCGTCGTTTACGGCGATGATTTTTTCACATAAAACGTGGTGTTTATTCATTAGGATAGTTACAGAGTTTACCCGAAAGAATAAAATAATAAAGTAATATACCTACCCATATATTATATAAACACGTGCATTAAAATCTAAAACAACACTCACCCGCGGCCACAACCGTATGGCGTATAAGCATTATAAAATGAACTGGCATTTGTTGTAAATATAAATATTGAATTGACCGTCGTCAACCTCTAACGAAATAACTATAAAAATCCGATTATATTATTATTATAAAGGTATTGTGTTTATTGGACGTGAAACGGTGTGGTATGAAGCGTTAAAGTCTCTGGTTCATTACTATATTTAGTACTTTTTATTTTATATAGGTACTTCTATTGTATTTCATTACTACGTCTGTTGTCGGGTTGTTTTTCGCGTACCTATACACA
The DNA here is from genome assembly GCA_014851325.1 of Pentalonia nigronervosa. Classification (NCBI taxonomy): domain Eukaryota; kingdom Metazoa; phylum Arthropoda; class Insecta; order Hemiptera; family Aphididae; genus Pentalonia; species Pentalonia nigronervosa. The sequence goes on from JACXSJ010001414.1 coordinate 87,487, forward strand.
ATCACGCACCTCCTTATAATATTTTACAAACACCTCGGGCGGCTCGGCGTTGTATTACCGAAATTATATTATCAAAAGCATTATTATTGCACTGCTGTATACCGATCTAGCTCGTCGATATATTTATATTAGGCAACATATACTTATAACATACCCGCGAGTACCCGTGACCCACAATCGCTGCAGTCGTTACTTATAACGCCACAGCGTTCATGCATTATAGACTTTGTATAGTGTTTGCTAAAGTATACGATATGTGCGACGTAAAACCATTTTCAATTTCACGCGTCGATACGTAAAAATCGATCACGCCGCGTATCACGAAAAGTCTTCGTCTGTCGTCATTATATAGATTTATATTGTAATACAAAATATAATATAGGCGCCTATACATTGTATAATTATTTGGTAAATTTAAAATGAATCGTACAGGTGGTAGGAGGTATATATCTACCTATAACACGATATGACGCGCACTATCTGTTCAAATTTTTTCGTCTGTAGATAAATATAGATATATAATAGTATTAATTATTTATACATTTATATTTATATTATATATACTACCTATATCTTATATTTACGACGTTTTTCCATTCTGTCAACGTTATATTATATTATTATTATTTTGCGAGCCGAAAGAAGCTCCCACATTATTCACACTGCACACCGCCGCGTTGTATATTATATATTCGTATATCCGTCTGGAATCAGAAAACGTGATAAGATTCCGTAGAAAAACTCCCGTGCGCACGGCAGCGGTTTCGTGCGCTCGGCGCGGTTTGCGTGACGTGCAGCGCGCTCCTTCCACACCATAGCTTATGCCTATGGTTTCTCCGACCTTGCGCTTGAAACACGCACACGACGCGTATACACTGTAGAAGTGCGACTCGGTTTGCGGTGGCGGAAGATAATTTCAGACTGTTGCGGCAGCAGCTCACGTTTCCCCTCGCCGTCTCCCGTCTCGATTGCGGCGGCGGCGGCTACGGCGGTCTAGACCCGTTCGTGATGCTGTGACACTGCAGCACGGCGTATAATGTACCAATATGCGCACGAGCTCGATATAAAAGAAAAAAATCGTAATGATGAAAATGCGCAGAGAATGCATACGTCGTGCAGTGTGTGTGTAAATATATTTATATTCAACCGTGAATTTACGAACACGATACCGGGTTTGTGGTCGTGATGATACCGTGTCGTCGGGCACCTATTTAAACATTGTAAAACTGTAGCGAACTTGCGCGTGTCATCGTGTCACGCGTACATATATAACATATATATATATATACACGACATGTTCCTATTATTGTACCTGCAGTTTATATTTTAATCAGGACTCGTAAGTTCATGTTGCAGAACTATATACACAAATCGCAGTTGAATATTATGTATACAAATATGCACCATGTACAAGTAAATTCTAAAAAATACTTAATATTATGCTAAATATGTAATTTCGTTTATCAATATGCATCTCGAAACAGATTTTTATATCGCTCAAAGCGCGGTAATTACTACTTGGCAAGATTGCAGATTATAATATCATAAAATGCATCGCAGACGTGAAAATAAAATCGGAAATACTTATCGTTCGATACGTCTGATGTATAATATTATATTCGAGTGGTATATATTGAACTGCACTACATGATATATATGCCTACCTCTCTATATAATATTTATGTTATAAATCAAGTATCAATCATCGCGGTTTTACCGGACGTGAATGGACGCATTGCAGTCGCGTGTTTTTTCGTCGTCATCGTCATATTATTATATTATTAAATGTTGTGTAGGTACGCATACGCAATATAATAATAATAGTAATAAATAATAATGCAATATCGACATCGTGTTGGTCGGCCTATACATCACGCGTGCAGCGGCGAATCAATCGTCGTCGGGTTGGAAATTGTTATTATTCGTGTGACGAATCGCGTCGGTCATCGTGTGACGCGTATCGCTGCAGAATGCTGCAGAGTATTATAGGTTAGCACACCTTTATTATACGATATACGTGTACACCTATATTGCGTATACAACGCGTACAATATAATAACGTGTGGCGTATATTTAGGTACCTACATATTATTATATTATGTCGTAGGTATATAGGAAGATGTATACGCATAGGATATGACATTTTTTTTCCCACACCGTCGTTGCCGTCGCGTAAGTCATATATATATATATATATATACACGTATATTTCACGACCGTCTCCGGTCTGAAACTCGCCCCCGTACACAAAGGTTTGACAGAAGCATTTGACCGTAATGTCCGCTCGCACAATGGGTATGTACACTATACGCTGCGTTCCGAGTGACAGCGACACTACATATATATTATGAGGTTGTGTGTATGTGTTGCATATTATAATATGCGTATAGCGTGTTGTTACCTCTTCTCAGCGTGCGTGCGCCCGTCTCTCTTTTTCCGACGAAAAGACTTAATGCTCCTGCCAGCATGTGGCGGCGGCGGCGGCGGCGGCTGAGGCTTGTGTTTGTGTGCACGTGTGTACACGTACATATTTATATATACATATATAGATGTGTGTGTGTGTGTGTGTGATCCGTATTGAAAAATGACCGTATAGAACTGGTCCGGTCGCGGACAAAACGTCGGCCTGGCCAACCCGATCGTTCCGAAACGTGTTTTTTTTTAATATCTATATAATAATAATAACGTCTATATAATTTATAATAATAAATAATAATAATATCGTAACGATTTTTAAACTTGGACAGTTTATGTGTAATATGTATATATATAAGTACTTATTTTGATCAAGTGTCAAATAGGCGAAATAAATGATATATTATTATATATACGTTGTATACGTCGATATTCTGAAAACGGCTGTACAACTATACTCTCGATCGCTTTTATGATTTATGATAGACACTTACTATTATAATATAAAGACGCGGTGTCGTACGAGAACCTGTATTATACGTATATTATGTAACCAGATTGAAACGACAACGAACGCTAATTGTCTACATAATATACGTTCCAAACGAGCGTCATCGTGATTTGTCGAAAACAATCGCACATTGTTGTGCTTGTACGACACTCGATTTTCCACAATAATATTATATATAGCAGCCAAAGTCCCTAACCTGGGGCCCGTGCACTTGAAGTTTGGCGGGCGATAGTGATAAAAAATTACTCGTTCTTCGTAGACGACATCGGCGGCTCCGGTGTGTACGCCGTGTTCCGCGTCACGCGGTTTGATTAATGGCTCACACGCGATCGTCGTCCCGAAACCTTATCGCCGTGCGCGCATTCACTTCTGCTCGTACATGTTTTACTACCTGCACATGGTATAATATGTATGGTTAATACGTTCGGACCTCGTGTACGGCTGTTTCTTCAGTACGTATTATTATTATTATTATTATCATCATCGTCATTACGGCCGTCATATCCTCTCTTATAACAAGACGGATGTCATGGTCATCCGAAAATCTCGAAGCCCGATTCGAGTTGTCCGGTATACGCGATTATTACTCCTCGCACATAAATATATTACGTCCGATGAATAATTATTGTTCGTGGCAAAGAGCGTGCGCATAAATATTTTTTGCCAGTCGCCGCAGTCTTCCGCGAGCGTAGGAGTAGGCACGTTTGTTGTTATTTCCGGTGCCCCGCAGGAACGCATCCAAACACCGCCGTCGTAATTTTCCTCTCAATTTAAACAAAAAACATTTCCCGTTCTCACAACACAACACTACAACAGTAGGTACCTTCTATCATAATAGAAGTATACACAATACGCGGTGGCATTTTTTGAGTATTTTAATTATTATGAAATAGAATTGCACCTCGAAAGTTGTATTAATACCAACACTACATTCGAATTGAATAACAATAATACACTTCAACACCTGCTGTGTATTATATAAAATAAATGTGTAATTAGTTTTTTTTATTAACGACTTATATCAGAAAAATACAGAACCGATTTCAATAAAATTTATATCAATAGATTCTTTAAGACTCGAACGGTGTTTAAAGCTTCTTTTTTCAATTCTTATAAATTGCTAACGGGTGGCTCACACATGGATTTCGTTTTTGCACACGAACATCGAAAACTTTTCCGATTCTATAATTATTATTATAGATTGGTTACAGAAATAAAATTAAAAAAAAAAAACCGCATAGACTAACCGATTTGTTATGCGCGTTGTTATTTTGGTTTTTTTTTTTTTTTGAATAAAATAGAAAATAATATTTAGCTTAAGTTTTGAACAACGTTTAAAAATGTACAAAGTATTAAATCCAATTCGTCACAGGAAGATCGCCTATTTCGGTCGAATTAGTTTACAGGTACACCAATGCCGATTTGCCCGTGAATTCAGATACACTAAAACCGTGATCACCTTTAATAGCGCCGTATTTTACCTTTGTTTTCTCCCACGCTGCAAAGTCGAATTGTACAGTTATAATATTTTATAATATATAAGGAACAAGACGTCGTCTCCGTGTAATAAGCACTGTCTGACGATAATATAATATAATATTTAGTAATCGGGTACAATGCGTCAACAATACTTGTATAAATCGTTTAACTGCCGCCGCTGAAGACGTGCGCTTATAATACGACGATCACCATCCGAATCGTACTTTTAATAAAATATTATGCTCTGTATACGCGATAAAAAATTATCACAAAACTACAATATAATATAATTTTTGTGTCATCGCATTCGGCTGTGCGCTGACGACTAGTCACGGCTCCTATGGCCCCCGCACAGCCCCGTCGGTAGAACATCGTATATACGTATTGTAGGTATAGTATATACAGAGTGGGCATCACGACCTAACGCCCGCAGAGTAGATATAGAGTTTGGTACAATATATAATATAATATTATAATAATGTTTGCCCGAGTATATGAAAGACATAGAGTAAAGGATTTTTGTTATTTTTTACGACGCTTTTATAGGCTGTTCGAATACATTCGGCGTTATTTATAAATGCGCTTTAATGCGTTTCCATCATATACAATATTACGCGTACCACCTATGTGCGTGTGTATGTACGTGTACATATATATTATATTCACTAATGGTTTTTATATACATTTATTTTTTTCTGTCTGGCCTTCTTTGAATAACGTAAAGTCTAGCCGAGAGTATAATAATATATATAAATATATAGACGCAGAGAGAGAACCGGTTTTCCGTACCGCACGACTGTTTCCAGTTTCCACCCACCACATTTATACGCGTTCGTCATTAAAAGGCATTCCGAAAAGTCGTCGGCGGACGAAAAATGTGTGAAAGAACACCGAACGACAAACTTTTCGGCGACCAATAGATAATAGTGTACCTATAATACTGGCGGTATAGTTTTTCGACCAGAGACCTGCGTATTATAGTGGGTATACCGCATTGGTAAATTTATTTCAAATGATATGTACCGCAACCTCCATAAATTGTAATCAGCAGATTCTAATGGCTTTACAAAATTCAAACTGGTTTCCATATATTTTATAATATTTTTATAAATACGTGCGCGCGCGCGCAAACATGATATATCGCAGTATGACGGGTTTTTTTACTTATAATATTATGTTGATATTTTTTTTTGTGATTTTTATTAATGAAATCCACATCCGGTGCCAAGCACTTTATAATCTAATAGAGTTACCTGCACGCGGATTTTCGACGAACCCGTCGCGAGCAGTGCGCAATATATTGAACTCTTTCGCCGCATATAACATTGGTACGAATATCGTTAATTTGAAAAACACGATAAATACGCGAATTCAGCCTAACGTCATGGCGGTTATCGGTTCTGATGTTTTTTAACTGGTATTTTACATCGCACGCCGTCTGCGCAAACTCTAACAATATATAACCATACCTAAACCTACCAGGTTGACCAGGATACCTGGGGCGGCGCGTTGAACGTAATACGACTTACGCGTCGTGAGTAAAATAAAAAACTACTCGTATTAAACAACGTCAAATTTATGTATACCGACCGATTATGTTAATCCTCAAGTCCGAAGCTCGTATATCTGCGCTTACTTTTATCGGATTATGGAGGAAAAAAAATACGTGTTTATTATTTCGTAGTAATTCGTTATGCGTATAATATACCTCTTTATAGCCACGCATATATTACACTTATACGAAATGCGCGTACACACGTATTTGACGTGAATCGCACAGCGTGGGGTTTTGGGAAAAATAATCCCCGAACTGAGGGTGTGTGTG